>CM050167.1:163063845-163134929 GCA_027410445.1 Discoglossus pictus | reverse complement strand
AAGCAAACTTGGATATACATTACTGTAATAACAATACCCAATAACCAAATAACACATTTATTTGTCTTATTTTAGTTTGTATTATATGCTATTGTACCTTACATATACAATGGAGATTTAAGTATAATGTAAGTTCTTTTGAATGATTCCACAATAATTGGTTGATATTTATGAAGAATACAAACTATAGAGAACTAATTTAAAGGTATATCTAAGTCTCCCTGTTTTACCCTCTCTCTAATCTAAAACAAACAGCTTATTGTAAGTTTGTGAGTTTTCAATCTTGTGTCAGTGCCTTGGAAACAAGTTTTATGTACGTTTGATACTAAGCTCAAAAACAGGGCCCTCCATTCTTTATAAGGTGTTCATTTTGTTTTTGCCATGTACTCAACCCCTGTACAGCGCTACGGAATATTTTGGCGCGTTAAAAATAAAGATACTAATAATCATCTAAGAAACACACATTACATGGAGTTATTCTATACAAATACAGATTTATTTTATTTAAAAATAAAACTTGTTTCCTACACCCCAGAGCTGCTTACATAGGCATCTTTTTTAGAAACATTGCATTCAAATACAGATTTTTAACCCTTTACTAAACCTCAAGCCAGTAGCAGCTAAATGCAGAGAGCTACAGATCAGTGTCTGACTCCTCCTACTTCCTTCTACAGGGGGACTACACATCCCAGGATTATCAGCACACTCTGACATCATTGATTGTTGCAGTGTATTAAAATGTATAGCTGTCTGTGATTGGCCAAAATGAATTATCAATTGTATGCTAATTTTAGCAGGGATTTTCAGGTGGTGTTAACTAACAAAAACTGCTGCTTGCAAACTCAAGAGATTTAGCAAAAACCACGGTTAATGTTTATTTTGGTATTTTTTCATGCAAAATGTTTTTCATACACTACTGATTCTCCTCTATCAGATGCATTCATAATCCAAGAAAAATAGATATGCCTTTAACTAACAAAAGCAACTGCTTGCAATCAAGAGATTTAGCAAAAATCATGGTGAGTTTGTTAATATTTATTTTGGTACTAGCGAATTGCCCGTCAAAAAATGACGGCAATGAAATTGTAAGGTAGCTAATGCTGGTTGGTGTATAATAATTAAATATTTAATACATTAATAAATGAATATCTAATGCTGTTTGGTGTGTAATAATGAAATATATAATACATTAATAAATGAATATCTAATGCTGTTTGGTGTGTAATAATGAAATATATAATACATTAATAAATGAATATACTTTACCCGTTAGCGTAGCTGTGTACTTCCGCATTGGCGTAAAATGGCGGGTTATCTGTGGTATGCGTCTTAGCGGAATATCTGTAGGTGCTTCGTGGTGGTTTTCGAGTTTCGTGTGGTGTTTTGCGAGTGTGTTGTGGTGTTTTGCGAGTGTGTTGTGGTGTTTTACGTGTTGAGAGTGCTGTAGCCTCGTTTTCGTTTTGTTCGTCGGCCATTTTTTCTCTTGCTTAGCGATGGTATTAGTGTCTAAAGTGTTTTATTTTTATTTAAATGTAGGTGTAACTTGCTTTTTTGAGGTGCTGGATGGTTCCTCTTGCTGTAGGTAAGCTTTTTATGTGTGTGTTGTGTGTATTTATTGTGTTTTATATGTTTGTATGTCGGCGTGTTGCGTCCGATGTTTGCGAGGTCGTAATGTGTGGTAACGTGTCTCGTATGGTGTTTGCGTGTGTAGTCTCGTTTTCGTTTTGTTCGGCGGCCATTTTTTCTCTCGCTTAGCAAATTTTTTTGTGTCTAAACTCTTTTATTTTGAGTGAAATGAAGGTGTAAGTTGCATTTTTGAGGTGCTGGGTGCTACCTCTTGCTGTAGGTAAGGTTTTTATGTATGTGCTGTGTGTATGTATTGTGTTTTGAATTTTGTAATGTTCGCGAGTTGCGTCCGAGTGTTGCGAGGGCGTAATGTGTGTTAACGTGTGTCGTATGTTGTTTCCGTTGCTCGTAAAATTTAGCGAGTGTCGTAATTGGTGTGTCGTGTTGTTTGCGTTGCGACGTAAGGTTTGCGAGGGTCGCAGTTGCTGGCATGGAGTGCCTCGGCGCTCTATGCCAGCAACTGAGGCCCTCGCCCACTGCCCTCGCTGCGCGAGCCTGCAAGCGTTAGCAACAACTCGCATGCTCACAACTATATATGTGATCTTTTCATGCAAAAATTCATATACTACTGATTCTCCCCTATAAGGTGCATTCATAATCCAGGAAACTTAAATATGCTTTTAACTGAATCACTAACTGCTTGATATGTCACTCTTGACAAAGCTTTGGGGAAATGTCTGCATAAACAGGTGGGAGTTGCTCTTATATGAGCATATTAGTAGAAGTTCAGATATGTGTAAAAGTTTTAGCACTTGCCTTTTATTGCTGTCAGGTGATATGAACAGTGGAAAAAAAGTGAGATATACCTTAATAAATGTAGCTGTATCTTGATTGTCACTTAGCTTGTTGTATCAGTCACATCAAACAGCATAAAAGGAACACAATTTGTGCATTTAACTGCATCTCCAACTCTCTTGAAACATAGAGCAGTAACTGTCAAATAGCGCAAGTTCCACAACTTTTACATAGATAGATAATCTATAAAAATACATTTAATTTAAAAAAAAAAGTATCAGTTTAGGTGGGTCTTGCCCTTTCAGTCGCAGGCTTTAGAACAACACACAAGCTGCAATTAAGATCTGGAAATTAATAGGAGGTTGTCAGTTACACAAAAATTCTGGTGGATAAACACTGGTACCACAGTCAGGAAAAAAGATAGTGATAAGTGTTTTTAGAATTTGCACAATCCTTTCCTGAAGGCTGCTAAAGAAAACCCAAATGGAAAGAATAGAGGAGAGCTAGAAAGTTCAACCTAAATAACCTCAAAATAACCTAGATGTATCCAACCTTTTCAAACAACATATGGCATGGCTGGTGAACATATTTCAGAAATAGTATTTATAGAAGCAGTACAATATATTTATATATAATCACCTTTTGAGATGCACAATAGTATTTGTGGAGAGAAAATGGACTGTGCGCTATTGAGGAGGAACATTCTTAACCAATCCAGGGAACAGGCTGGAGTAAAATGGAAAACCTCCAAGGGCCAAACGTATCTCCTGAGCCCTCAGTGGCTCACGTCAAAGATGAAAAGAATATTATATGATAGAGTTTCCAAGCCTGTGGTCCTAGGATCATCAGTGGCCTGTGGTGGTTTGCCAAACAAATGGTATCAGACCAATCATCAGAAATCATGGGGTCCAGTAAATATATAACTACCAGTCCGCCTCTTAAATGCACATTTACAATTGTCAACATGCGCATAGCCATTCTCACCACTCCTTTCATGCATCAATCTCAACATGTGCTTATTGAGAATGGTTACACGTCAGTGTAAAAATAATCTTGAGTCTTCAGGGCCTTATTCTTTATTAGTTACCCTACACAATTAACTATGGTATAATTTTACATAAAGGGTTAAACAAAATTAACACAGTTGCAAAAAACAAGTCGTACATATGTACATAGACACTGTATTTTATAGTTTATAAGTACACTTCAATTTAGAGCATTATAATATTTACCCATCAGGCATAACAAATCATTAGGGGGCCTGCAATGACCCTGATCAAGACTCAAGTGGTGCATCAAGGTCCATTAAAAAAGTTTGTGAATTTCTGTTCTATAACTTTTCCTTAAATGTGTCTCCAAATTGGACCACATATCCTATAAGCAATGCATTAATGTGGGTCTCTGTATGTGTCATTTTGGGTATTGTGATGATTAGAAGAGACAGCCATGATGATGTCTTACTAGGAGGACAGTAGGCTCTATGCTTGAGCCTTGTGACAACATTAATGTTAGCTTTGTATGTTGCTTGTAGGCCTTCCACTAAAGGAAATAGGCCACATAGATCTGGGAGTTACATTTTCAATAAGTAAAAAATGTGACTTTCTGCAAAATAATTAGTTAGGTCTCTAGCATGAAACAGTCATTTTTGATTTGCCATAGAATCAATGCCAGTTTAGCCCGGGAATGTAAGGTTTTCTGGGATGTTGGAAAAGCCTGATTGCCCAGTGTCTAAAATTTTTATCTTGGATTCCTGGGGTGAATGTTGCATTGTCTTAAATTAGGTAACCACAGAAGAATGCTTTGAAGTAGGACTCTTTCAGATAGCTTAACACTTTGATGCCATGTCTCAACATTATATTAAAGAAGGGGGTTGAGGGTGGCAATGTTTGTGATTTAAACATTTGTGTACTGATAATCTAGATCTGGTTCAATAGGCAGAAATATTCAGGGAATATGCAGGAATGGCATGGTAGCTTCTGTCTTAGAAAACAGCATTGAAGTATTCCACTATGATATGGCTATGTAGCTGAGGGCTCCCAAGTAAAAAGAAAATCTTCTGACAATGGGCTTAGATAACAGAGTCGTAATTGATGTCATCTAATTAAGCCCTGCCATTTGTTTGGAAGAGTAAAATAGTAAACAGTTTGACGGTCAAGTTGAATAGGATTTGAGAAAGGGGACAGCATAGTCTGGTCTTTTATTCTACCATGGATGTTATAGTGTGGTCAAAAGGATCATAATTGTTGGGTTGGAGTAGAGCATTTTTAAAATTTGGATAATATGACTTGCAAAAAACAAAGCATTGTAATGTACACCCTCATTTGGAATATGGAGATTAATTTTGGGCACCACTGGCAACCCACTCCAGAATCTTTGCTAAGAAAACTTTATGGACAGGCAACACCAGAGACATAATGATATGGCACCAGAAGATGAGCCCCTCAGGTCAGAAGGTGCCTACCACATTACTGAGGAAGAGCAGAGGGCAAGTACAAGTAACACCAGATCTAATCAAGTGGTTGTGTGAAAGCTGAAAGGACACCCAGCTGACGATGTGTCTGGAGGGGAAAGGAAAGTCTGATGCTGCAAAGATCAATACAGAATAGGAACCTGAAATGTTAGAACTATGAACCAAGGCAAACTAGATGTGGTCAAGTATTAAATGACAAGGTTAAATATTGTTATCCTGGGAATTGTTGAACTTAAATGGACTGGAATGGGACATTTCACATCACACAACCATCAGATCTTCTACTATGGTCAAGAAACCTGCAGAAGAAATGGAGTAGCAATCCTAGTAAATCAAAGAGTGGTCAAAGCAGTGCTCCATTACAACCCAATAAATGATAGAATGATTTCAATTCAAATTCAAGGCAAGCCATTTAATATCACAGTGATCCAAGTCTATGCTCCAACCATGAATGCTGTAGAGGCAAAAGTTGTCCAGTTCTACGAAGACATTCAACACGTCAAAGATATAACATCTTTTTTTGATTAACTGGCAAATTTGGCCTTGGAGTACAAAATGAAGCAGGTCAGAGATTAGTAGAATTCTGTCAAGATAATCCTCTGGTCGTAGCAAACACCCTCTTCCAACAGCCTCCGAGACGACTCTAGACATGGACATCACTGGATGGACAACACAGAAATTAGATTGACTATATACTTTGCATCCAAAGATGGAGGAACTCTATACAGTCAGCAAAAACAAGGCCTGGAGCTGACTGTGGCTCAGACCATGAGCTTCTTATTGCAAAGTTGAAAATGAAACTGAAGAATAGATTTTAGGAACTAGACATGGAAGATAGAATGCCTGAAGAACTTTGGACCGAAGTTTGCGACATTATCCAGGAAACAACAACAATGAATATCCCTAATAGAAAGAAAAGTAAGAAGTCAAACTGGCTGTCTGATGACACTTTGAAAGTAGCCCAGGAAAGAAAGAAAGCAAAAGGTAGTGGAGATAAGAAAAGATTTCTCCAACTGAATGCAAAATTCCAGAGTATAGCAAGAAGAGACAAGGAGAGATTCTACAATGAGCAATGTAAAGAGATTGAGGAAGATTACAGAATGGTTAAATCAAGAGATCTCTTCAAGAAAATTGGGAACCTAAAAGGCACCTTTCATGCAAAAGTGAGAGTGATAAAAGACAGATAGATCTGAAGAAGATCAGATAAAGAAAAGGTGGCAGGAATACACTTAAGATCTATACAGGAAGGATCTTAACAGCAGTGATGACCTCAGTAATTTGTCCAATGAGCTGGAGCCGGACATATTGGAGAGCCCTATGATGTCTTGCTGATAATAAGGCTGCCGGAGGTGATGAAATCCCTATTGAACTACCGTATTTATCGGCGTATAACACGCACTTTTTCTCCCTGAAAATAGGGGGCAAATGATAGGTGCGTGTTACACGACGATATTCCCTCCCCCCTCCTAATCCTCCACCTCCCTCCTCATTCTAAACCCCCCTCCGCATTCTATGGAATGCTATGAGGAGGGAGGTTGAGGATGGGAGGATGAGGAGGGAGGTTGAGGAGGGGGTTGAGGATGATGAGGGAGGTTGAGGATAAGGAGGGGGGTTGAGGATGGGAGGATGAGGAGGGGGTTGAGGATGATGAGGGAGGTTGAGGATGAGGAGGGGGGTTGAGGATGAGGAGGGAGGTTGAGGAGGGGGGTTGAGGTTGAGGAAGGAGGATGGGGGGTGGAGGAGGGGGTTTGAGGAGGGGTTGAGGATGGGGGGGTTGAGGAGGGAGGTTGAGGAGGGAGGTTGAGGTTGAGGATTTTGCTTCAAAGTTCTTTATTTGAAATTAATTTTTTCCCCTGAAATTTCCTTCTTAAAATGAGGTGCTTGTTATACGCCGATAAATATTGATCTGGGGAGGAATCCGATCGCCAGTATCTGGGGTCAGGAAGGGATTTTATATTTCCCCCCGTTTTGAGACAATTGGCAAAGTTTCACTGTCTTTTTTTTCCGTTTGCCTTCCTCTGGATCAATTAACAATTTATCTGCATATGGCAGATCAGAGGAAATCTAAAAAGGTTAATGGACTAAAATTATTTTTTCAACCTCAATTACTATGTAACTATGTATTGTGAAGGTGTGTCTACTTAACGTTATCAAATACTTTCTCTGTGTCCATATTGAAAGTGCATTCATTGCCTTCCGATTGAGGTCAGTGCTTTTGTTTTTTGCCCTCTGTTCTACTGAGAAAGCTGCAGAAATCCTTCTAATGTCTATTATGGCACGGCAACCTTTAATTAATTCTGTCTGGGTTCTGTGAACAATGGTTGGCATTCATATTGTTAGGCATGTGGCTGTGATTTTTATAACAATTTTATAGCCTACAAAAATATTTAGGTTGATATGAACCTTCTTGATTTGTTGTTTTTTGGGGAGTTTTGGTATAAGTCTGAGAAAAGCTAACTTAAAATTAGATTCTCTTCTGTTAGCCATGTGTAGTTTGTTGTGGATAAGTGAGGAGTAATAGCAGTCTTGAAGGCTTTAAAAAATAAAGTTGTATATCCATCCATCACACGTGCTTTAGCATTAGACATGTAACGCTTTGTAGTGAGTTTCATATACTGAGCCTACCCAAAAATGTTCAAGTTTAAGGGCTTCCTCATGGGTAAGGTAGATCTCTTATATTGATTTTGTGCTTATGTAAATAGGTCAACATTTTCTGTCACTTTACTGGGATTTAATACCTAGATGAGTCAGGAGATGGTAGTCAATAGGTGGACCTGTGTCCAAAACCGGACCTTTTGCGTGTTTCTTCCAGGCCTCTTTCCTTTATAAAATTTATTAAATCTGTCCTAAAATTTCCCTGTGTTCCAGTGTCTCCTTTACCTTCCTTCCCTCACCAATTTTATTGCCATTATACTATTGTATATGTATTTACCTATTACACAATATGAATTCCAGACTTTGACTTCATCATCATAAATATATTTGGGCCTTGGTGATTTCTGTAAAATAATTTTCTACCCCTGCACTAGACTGTTCAAAGTTACAAATGTGGGAGTAGCATAATAACCACATGTGCAGTATATCAGGGTATTTCTATTATATGTCCTTTATAGAGCATATACAGTGATAGCAGAATCTTAAAGGATTAACTATGCAACCGAAGATAACAACAGGTTAATCAAATATACAAGCACTATGTCAGCAGATAATTGAAGCAAATCGCACACATTGTGTTTTATTATGGCAATTAAATGCATTTTTTTGTTATAGGATGCTTAGTAAGAAAATATGTGGTAATGATGAAAGGGTATATCCTCTAAAATGTTCCGATTGTTTTTAAACTATTTGTAAATTGTTATCACTTTTTATATACCATTATATTTATTTTTCATTCTTCTATTCATTATAATTCATTTAACCTTTTTGTAAATTATTTGTATATTCTAGTCTAGGCTTTTATTACTGTACTAGAGTATTGCCCGTCAAAAAATGACGGCAATGAAATTTTAAGTGAGCTAATGCTGCTTGGTGTATAATAATCAAAAAAATTAATACATTAATAAATGAATATACTTTACCTATTTTGCAGTAACATATGCAGAAAGCATTGTGTTGAAGAGCTGACAATCTGTTTTGATGTTGCTGCAGCATTAGTGGTGTGGAGCTGCTGTGTAAGCGTGATGAATGTGTGCAGTGTAATACTGTGCGTGCGCGAGACAAAACCGTTAGCGTTGCTGTGTACTTCCACATTGTATAAGTAATTGTTCTAAAAGGGCGGCTAATGTGTGGTATGCGTCTGTGGCGGAATATACGTAGTTGTTTAGTGGTGTTTTGCGTGTTTGCGGTGGTGTTTTGCGTGTTTAGAGTCCTGTAGCCTCGTTTTCGTTTTGTTCGGCGGCCATTTTTTCTCTCACTTAGAGAATTTTAGTGTCTAATCTCTTTTATTTTGATTTAAATTGAGGTGTACCTTCATTTTTTGAGGTCCTGGATGCTCCCTCTTGCTGTAGGTAAGCTTTTTTATGTATGTGTTGTGTGTATTTATTGTGTCTCGTAGGTGTTTTGCGTGTTTAGAGTCCTGTAGCCTCGTTTTCGTTTTGTTCGGCGGCCATTTTTTCTCTCACTTAGAGAATTTGTTAGTGTCTAAACTGTTTTATTTTGAGATAAATTGAGGTGTAACTTCATTTTTTGAGGTCCTGGATGCTCCCTCTTGCTGTAGGTAAGCTTTTTTATGTATGTGTTGTGTGTATTTATTGTGTCTCGTAGGTGTTTTGCGTGTTTAGAGTCCTGTAGCCTCGTTTTCGTTTTGTTCGGCGGCCATTTTTTCTCTCACTTAGAGAATTTTTTAGTGTCTAAACTGTTTTATTTTGAGATAAATTGAGGTGTAACTTAATTTTTTGAGGTCCTGGATGCTCCCTCTTGCCGTAGGTAAGCATTTTATGTATGTGTTGTATGTATTTATTGTGTTTTTCATTTTTTGATGTCCGCAGGTTGCGGACGATTTTTGCGAGGTCGTAATTGATCGTAACGTGTCTTGTACTTTTTTGCGAGGGCTGCAGTTGCTGGCAAGGAGCGCCTTCGGGAGGGCCGCGGGCTTGCTATGCGAGCCCGCAAGCGATAGCAACGGCTTGCATGCTCACAACTATATATGTGATACGTGATTCATTTGTATACACCTTACATGTAAGGTTTTGTATATATGTTAGAAACATGCTGGATTTACTTTTTTTAGAGGATAAAGTAAAATCAAGTAATTGTTAGGATCTGCTACAGGACATGATACATGACAACATTTTGATAGTTTGGAAATAAATTCAGAACTTTCCCTTTTGAAAGCATGTTTTTATAGAGTATTTTTGGATCACTCATCTTTAATATCTGTACACATTTTCTTATGATTGTAACTATTCAATTAAAGGGACATGGGAGGTTTAAGATTTCACTAGAAAAATAATATACCTAGTTATCTATTTACTTTTATGTACTTTTACGTACATTATTTTACTAAGAAGTGCTCAACAGCTCTGTTTTTCTGCCTAAAATCATACAAATTGCCTGAAGGCATTCGCCAACAGACCCGAATCTCCAGCTTCTCCTGCTTGATCAGGGAGCCATTGAGACTCCTTCAATGGACCCATGGGAATATTCTCCAGCATGGTCTCATTTTCCTGCTGCTTCTTGCTTCCAGTTCTCTCCTCTCTTCTGCACCCTGAGCATGGGCCAGCAGAGCCCATGCCATTTCTTATGAGCTTGTTTCTTTCTCGCTGTTGCATGATTGGTCAGCTTCTCTTTCTGGCTTTGTGGGTCAATTAACTTGTGGGGGAATCAATGAACTATGAGGAGAAGGAGCTTGAGGGATCATTCCAGCGATGTCTTCTTCTGGGCTAGGCAGCCCACTCCTTCTTGTTGTTGGCACCGTGCCCTGGTAGCTGTTCATCTGCAGATTGAGAAGATGGTCCGCTTCTTGGATTCTCCCTCAGTGGCTCATGGTCATTCTCTTCCCGATCGGGCCTACTAATCCTTCTCGGCTCTCCCTTTGGACACAGAGTTGCCGTTTCCTCTCCTCTTCCATTACATGACAGCACCCTCCAGACAGGCATCTTCGGATCCACATCAGATCACCTATTCCATCGTCTGGAAAAATGTCTGCAGCCTCTCCGCTGAGGCAGCCTCCTCTGGCTCAGTTGGCTTGACAATTTCCTGAGACTGCTGCTCCAACTGTAAGATCACACTTATATCGAGGAAGAAGCTTTTTGTCACTGGTTTCTCACGACTGTAATTGGCCGCTCTACTCCATTAACCTCACATGGTGATTAGTTCTCAGAGACTCCTTCAGGCTGCACTTTCGATCAATCATCCCCTCATCACCTCCTCCTAGTTTACTCTTTACTTTTTTTTTAGATCCAGTAGGCTATCCATCCAGTGCTCAAAGTCTTCCTCTGCTGAGCTCTCTAATTGCTCAGCTAGAGAATCATTCCTCTTCTTTCTTGCATTACCTCTTATATGGTTAGGTTTAGGATCAGGTCCAATAAGTGGCAGATGGCTCCTCAGCGACTACCATCCTTTGCCGATATCGTCGTAAGGCCTCCGCTTCATCTCCAGCTTCCCTGAAGCTTTGATCTCCTCCAGAGACAAAGTATGATGTGCTTTTAGTCGGCGTCATGCCGAGATCCCACAATTACTACCAGTTTGTCACAGAGCGGTATAAGATGGACCTGCCAACTCATAATGGTTACGTGCTTGTTCTGGATCTGAAGACGCTGGACAGCTACCGGTAAATTATCAGCAGCTTTGGAAGAGCTTCTTGCCATAAAATAATACAGTGGGTCTTCCACCCAGAAATTTCTAAGTTCTACACTACACAAAGAACATGTTCCAAAGAGTCGCTCTCTTTATTCTGGGGTAAGGGTTAAAAATGTTTGGGATAACAAAACAATCAAGCTTGGTCAAATAATCTTTGAATTAACTATGTAATGGACGACCAATGAAAAAGAGAGGCCTACACCAGAGGATGTATGATTGGTCAGCAGTGAATAAATCAGTGGGCAGCTAGCAACTTAATACTACCCACCTTGAATGGGTAACCAATGACAGGAGAGCTGACATTGGCGCTTTTGCTATTGGCTCCTGAGCCATAGCATCTACCAATGGAAGGGAAGATACTTGACTAAAGAGGCCTCAATTTGGCGCTATATACATATAGAAAGGGGTGGCGGTATATGAGCTAGTGTACATGACTAGAAGATGGGGAGTGGTGTACATTTAATGGGGACGGTGCATTCTAGTCTGGCCCAGACTAAAAGTCACTGACTGGATAACAGTAATCACAACAGGAGGACTCAACATTCAAAATTCACTCCCCTTTGAGATGCAGCCCAATCACAGGAACGCCTACTTTGTAGGGAAGGCCAGGAATTACAAAACCTTCAGTAGGTGGAGTGCCTACTGCTAATGGGAAAATACATGGTATGTTCCCCATAGTCCGGTTCTCGGGAATATAAAAATCCAAGGACCTAGTGACTAGCTCTCTCACGCGGGAAATAGGATGACAAGTTTGGATGGCCAGGATAGGGTAAGTGGGGTCGGCAATGCGTGGGTGGGGCCGTCTCCAGTCCACCAGAGAGCTATGGTAGCTGTCCCGGCCACAAAAAGGGGAGGACACCGGAGCTGGTAGAAAAGATGCGACCATGGTTAAGGGGGTACAGTAAGCTTCGGCCTGTGGTTGCTGAGCTTTTGTTCACAGGGTTTTCGGATGGGTTTGTAATACCTTCTGCTGACCAGTATACTCGTCATCCTCCTAATTTGAAATCTGCCAGAGAGAATCCTGCGTTATTGTTACAAAAATGACATGGGGAGGTTGATAAGGGCAAGATGGCTGGCCCCTTTACTGATTTACCAATTGCTAACTTGAGAGTTTCCCCATTGGGCTTGGTCTCTAACCAGGTCGTTTTCGCCTGATACATCATTTGTTGTATACCAAGGGTTCATCGGTCAACAATGGTACTGATAGTAACTTGTCAGCGGTGACTTATACACCCTTTTCATAGGCGGTTGACCTGGAAAAGAAAGCAGGTAGGGGAGCACTGTGTTCTGCTTTTCGTCTACTGCCAGTGAATCCGTCTTCTCAATTTTTGTTAGGCTGTTAAGTTGACAGCCAATATTTAATTGACCTGTGTTTACCAATGGGCTGCCCAATCTCCTGTTCGTATTTCGAGAAATTGAGTTACGGTCAAAAGGTCATGTTTAACTTCCCTGGTTCACTTCTTATAGTCATTTTTATTTATTTATTTTTGGATATAGCAGCTGATTTCGGGATTCCTCTAGCGGTAGAAAAAACGGTGGGCCCGATACACACTTTGAGGTTGCTACTAAACATTTTTTGCAGAGCGGTGCATATCCCGGGCGGACATAACATTATAGCTGATGCTCTTTCTCAGTTTAAGTGGGAGAGATTCCAGGAAGCAGCACCAGCAGCGGAAGGTCAGAGAACTCCCATGCCATTGGAATTATGGAATCTAGCATTCCAGGTATAACTACCCTGGTTTGCAACTCATTGGCTAAAAGTATGTGGGAGTGTTATAATAAAGTTTGGGCTGAATGGGTGCTCTTCTGTAATGATGAAAAACAACAGGAGTTGAAATGTAACACAGTACAGGCACTGTTAGATTTCATAATGCATAAACATGTGCAGGATATTTCTGTTACTGCCCTTGCAAAACTGTTAACAGTATTAGCCTTTTATTTTAAGCTTCATGGTTTTGAGGACATTACAAAAAACGTCCTTGTCAAGCAGGTGGTAAAAGGGCTGCGTAGAAGTACGATTAGAAAGGTTAAGGATAGGAGGAGGCCAGTCTCATATTTACTGTTGGAACGGGTAGCAGATAAGTTAAGGTTCAATTGTGTTTTACAATATGAGGTTATGCCATTTAGAATGGATTTTGTGTTAGCTTTCATTGGAGCTTTTAGAATATCCGAATAGGTGGCAGCATCTAAATCAGTAACTGGGGATTTACTGTTGTTTGACCTAGCAGTCCATGACACTTATATTTCCATCCATATTAGGAGATCAAAAACTGATTTGTTGGGTCAGGGTAAAACGATGATAATTTATTCAGTTCCGGGAAGCAGTTGTTGCCCCCTTTTATGCGTATCTCATTATTTGGGTTGCCGTCCCGTGGGAGAGGATTACCTGCTAATTCATAGGGATGGTTCTAGTCTGTCTAAATTCCACTTTACAGTAGTACAAATCATGTATTTCATCATTACAGCTAGATCCGGGGCAGTTTGGGACACACTCCTTTAGAATTGGGGCAGCCACGGAGGCAGCTAAATTGGGATTGAATGTTGATACTGTGAAGAAGATAGGGAGGTGGGAGTCAGATAGATTCCGTTCATACATTTGTCCACACTTGCTGGTTTAATTTTTGTTTTCTATTAGGTTCCCCTATTCCCTTGTGGATCTTTGGGCATTCGTTCATTTACTGGGCCAGAGGAAAGGCTGCAGTTCAAGATAGAGGAGCACAGTTGGGCTTTTGTTCATCCATTCTTGACATCAAATGGTTTGGCATTAGGGGCATGTAGTGGCATCAGTTGCTGCACAACATAGTGTCATATGTCAGAATGTTTGGGTCCCCTGGGGAAGTATTAATTCATCTAGGGGGGAACGATTTGAGGGTGGTTCACATAAGGGATCTAGTTAGTGTATTAAAGTTTGACCTTCGGAGGGACAAGTTATTATTTGGTCAGGTATAGCCCCGCATTTAAAATGGAGGGTAGCCTTGGAAACAGCTAGGATTGATAAGGCTTGTGTCCCCGGGACTAGTTATTATTTGGTCAGGTATAGCCCGCGTTTAAAATGGAGGGTAGCCTTGGACACAGCTAGGCTTCATAATGCTTGTGTTAAGTTAAATAAAATAGTTGCTTCATTTGTTAGGCGTTTGGGGGGAGTTGTTATCAGGCATTATGATTTGGAGATCCTGGATGCACCTATGTATTATTTAACGCACGCCGTCTTCTGAGCGCACGCAAAGCTTGCGCCTGAAAACTGGGAGCCAGACCATATTGCGGGAGAGCGGAGCTGGGGGACTGGGGAAATACCGGGGAAAGCTATAAAGGACAGGAGGGACAGTATGGTATGCTGTAGATAGCAGATAAGCTATATAATTTAGATGTGCTCTGACATCCATGTGCTCTTGGTTTGGATATTGGGTAACCCACACATAGACCCTTTGTGTGCTGTACCTAGGGAGATCAGCCGCACCCCACAGGCAATACTGAGGAGCAAAGACTTCATGCTGCCACCACTATTCAGAATCCACGGTGGACACTTGTAATAGAATAGTGGAGGCAGCATGAAGTCTTTGCTCCTCAGTATTTAGCACTTGGGTCTTGCCTGTGGGGTGCAGCTGATCTCCCTAGGTACAGCACACAAAGACATTTTCAAGTGGATGTCATGATATAGCTTACCTGCTATCTGCAGAATACCATACTGTCCCTCCTGTCCTTTATAGCTGTCCCCGGTATTCCCCCAGTCCCCCAGCTCCGCTCTCCCGCACAATGGTCAGGCGCCCTTTTTTCGGGTGCGCTGCTGTCGATGTGCGCATTTGTTGTCGTGCGCACTACGGCTCGCACGTTGCGTGTGCTCAGAAGACGTGCTACCATTTTTTAAAGGATGGGGTACACCTTAACGAGGTAGGTCACAGAGTCTTTAATTTCACACTACGAGAGGGTATTCCACAGGCATTGCCTTTGCTGGTTGGCAGGGCTAGCCATTTTGGCTGGCTGGTGGCGGGGCGATTGCTCTCGCTAGGTGGGAGCATATTTATGGTGCTGGTATACACCAGGATTGGTCATGAGGTGTGCTGGACACAGGGTTCCGGGAGGCCTCAGATGGTTGGGTTCCCTTGGTAGGCGTGAGCATTCGCCTCTGTTGTGGTTTATTTGTTATACAAATAAAGGCTGTAGTCTGGTTTATTCCCATACTGGTGTCTGTCAATTTATTTGAGGGGAATGTGGGAATGTATGCGGATTAAACACTATGTCACGAATGTTATGTCTCAACATAATTCATATCTCTGTCTGTTACTTTGAAATGCAACAATAAAAACTTTCATATACAGTAAAGAAGCAATATCGGATTATTATGTTTATAACATCTCTGGCAAGATTGCACCTGGAAAATGCACATTTATATATAATCACACTACATTTTCTAATATGCATGTTTTAAGCATAAAGAGACACATGGGGGAAAAGACACGGGAGGAGGGAGAGGGGGGAAAGACACAGGGGGGAAGAGACACAGGGGTGCGAGAGTTGGGGAAAGAGACACAGTGGAGGGGGACAAAGAGACACAGGGGCGGGAGACAGGGAAAAAGAGACACAGGAGAGGGGGACAAAGATACACAGGGGAGGGAGAGGGGGAAGAGACACAGGGGAGGGAGTGGGGGAAGAGACAGCGAGGGAGAGTAAAATCAAATATTAGGCCGTCATTTGTGAGAGAAGAGGGTGGGAGAGAGAGAAGCTGTGCATAGCAAACCTCGCATTGTGTGGCAAACAACAGCATTGCAAGGCTTGCAAATATTATGCTATTTTTGACGGGCAAGTGGTTAGTGTATATATATATATATATATATATATATATGTATATATATATATTTTTTTTGAATAACAGTACTCCTTGACAAAATAAAACAGTTTGGATTGAATAACAAGAATACTCATAGATCTTTTTCTTTTATGTATCCCTGAAGCAGTCGTGTCTAGAGGAAACACATAGGAGACTGTTGTTTTGTTTTGCTAATACCTCTATTTTGTGAGTATATTTTTTTCTTAAAGGGACAGTTAATTCAGCACAACTTGAAGCACACTACTGTAACATACTCATATAAACATGTTGAAATATTTTTTAAATTTTTGAAATCGGTGCCTTTTTCACATAACAAAAATCCTAAAAGAAGTGTATGTTCACATGAGCTTTGGCAAGTCCCCCAGGCAGACTGGCAGCAAAAGCTCCTGCAGAAACAGAGAGTGATTTAACCCTTCTAAAACACATCTGTGCAGAGAAATGACTGCTTTAAACTGCTAAATATGTGACTTTGGAGTTAACCAGTAGCTGAATGCATTCCTGAACCCAAGAAAAAGCTATAAATCTATTTGTGCAGATTTTTCTACCTCTCGCTATCGGCAGATGTTGTTAATCATGGGCAGTCAGGAGTCTGTTTATAAACAGATCGAAGACATTACATTTACATTTTCAGGCTGTTATTAGTGTAATTTAAAAAAAGCAGTAGATCATTTTAACATAGGATTGTGTGCTCTTTCACACCAGGAAGAGCACTTAGGGTGAGGTAACTGTCCCTTTAAGTGCATAATAAATAGTGTTTTCATACTACGCTAGTTTGTCCTTTTGTCCTCCGCCCTGTACTTTTTTTTGCACAGGAGCATCGAAGTAGTAAGGCAGCCCTGAATTCATCTTTTAGACTTGTCACACAAAGGTATAAATGCTTGCCTCGTCAGTTCTCCTATACAATGAATATACAATGCTTTCACAGCCCAGATAGTGTATTCAAGCACAAATCAGAGACAACAACATATTTGAGGAAAAACTACAGAATACCTCATGCGGTTCATTCCTCACAAACTATATGGCCCACTGCACGCCATCTTTAAACACCAGCATCATGTGCTTGAGGCTGATGTCAGTGAAGTGGACACCTTCCAGGAGAAACATACAGTCAGAACCTACGTCCTTGAGCTCATGATAAAGCAAAGAAACAAACATTAGTTCCTAACAAAGCTAGACATAAGCTTATTTATTTTTAGACAAGCCTTATTGGACTTTTCTGGGTGTTTTGCCCACCTTCAAACCCTATTTTTAATCATCTCTCACCAAATAATAAACAGCTGTGGCAAGGACTAGCCATCCAAACTTATTTAACTTCCTTATCTAATTTTTCATGCAGTACATGTGGGAAATCTAAACAGATTTTAAATTTGGTGGAACTACGCCAAACCCCCTCCAGAAACAATCACAATTAATAGGTTAATAATCCTCTTTTTGCTCACTTGTGCCCTTCACAGGGAGAAATATCCTGTAGTACCGTATATCAGTCTGGTCTCATTCACTAGAGTGACCCATCCCTGAAATACCAGACAATTCTACCCTGAACAGGAGAAACCGCAAACCCTAGGTGTACGTTTCGGCCTCTGTGGGCCTCCTCAGTGAGGTGTAACTGAACTTCCCAAGGCACAGGGAGCAAGGGGTCCATGTTCAGCTGAAACGTACGTCTGGGGTGTGCTGTTTTTCCCGTTCAGGGAAGAATTGCCTGGTATTTCAGGGCTGGATCCATTTTTGGGGTGAGAACACACTGATATATTACAGGGTATTTCTCCCTGTGAAGGGCACAAGTGAGGTAAAATAGGCTGCTCTCTGAGTAGGTAACCAAGCATATTGAGCTAACCTTCTTAGTATTCTTCATTATCAGATGAGCACCTCTACAGTTTTTGCTTAGATTTTCTCACCTTATGGGTGATCGGGGGAACCAGACATGGACTTTTTGCTCCCTGTGCCTTAGGGAGTCCAGGATATTTCTCCCTGTAAAGGGCACAAGTGAGCTAAAAGAGGCTGCTCTCTGTGTAGGTAACCAGCATTAAAGAAGGCCATGATCTCCTCCACAACTGGAGCAGGCATGTTTAAACCTGCAAGTGGGTTCCCACTTGCACTGGCCCTCATTGAATGCATAGCAAAACTTTCTACCTGCTCCCGTGGATGCAGTGTGTGATCTAACCAGTATGCGACAACCTTATCACCCCAGGACATAAGATATCATCTCTCATACTGATGTTGTGCTGAGCCATCAAAACCTTGAGCCCACCTATAAAGGCATGAGTTTATAGTGTTCCACTCCCTCTTGTCTGCTGACCTACTTGACCTGTGACCAGTGGCAGCGCTATTACATGGAGGGCCCCAGTGCAAAAAAAAATGGGAGGGCCACGGGACGGCAGAGGGCCGCAAGGGGCTGTGAGGGCTGAGCAGAACCGCAAGGGTGTGAGAAGGGCCGCGGGGGTCCTCTGGGGGCGCGGGGGGCCTCTGAGGGTCGAGGGGGGCAGAGCAGCAGGGGGCCAAGGAGGGCCGCAGCAGGGTACCGACTGTAGCTCTTCCCCTGCCTGTGACGTTCCCTACAAAGGACTGAGATGAAGCCAGATTGCAAACCCACTAGGTTAGGTACGTGTACTACCTCAGTTGGAGCTGCAGAAATTTGTGGGGTCATGGTGAGTGCAGCATGATCAGCAGATGTCGACAAATCTCCAGTGATTTCTTGGTGGGACTCCATGTCACAGTGCTTCCCAATTCTCCACGTCTGCCCCAATCAGAATCTGGAAGACCTGCTAAGGCAAAAGGGACTATTACAATCATCTCTGCCAATGAGGTCTCTGCCCTTGCCTGTGAATGGTTGTTCATGATCTCACATTGTATAAACGTTCTCCTTGCAATGTGTCATTGTCCGATATTCCCATACTTAATTAAAGCTGTGATTGGGTAATACCCGATGCACCTGTAACCTCAGTAGAGGCTGTAGGACATTGATCTGTAGCCATTAACCTGCCAGAATTAACCTGTCTGACTACCAAGACTAGCAGTAAAACCCATACTGGCCAATGATGTCTGCAGTAACATCACTTTTAAGCCTATACATATCCATAATTACACTCAAAACTTTTAATGGGCACTAAACAACGACGCAATAAAAATGGTTCACTCAAAATAACCCACCAGTATAAATCACAATATAAGTGTAGGAAACAACTTTCAGCTGGGAAATCAAGGGTGACAAGGGCAAAATAAATGTGGTGAAGACCCCCAAACCTGGGTTAGAATAGTAGGAACCCTGTGATCTCGATGGATACCTCCTACCTCAGGAACTCTACCTAGTGTAGGAAGACCCTTTTTCTTGCTTAGGCCCTCAAGCTCTATAGGATAACCAGACGATCGTTTCTCCGAAAGAAATAAACTGCTTCCTCAGTGGATGGCCAATCCTATCATTGACACTGGCCATCCACTGAGGAAGCCGTTATTTATTTTGGATAAACGAACGTCTGGTTATATGGCATAAGGACCGTTAGATAACAGATTGGGGCTTACGGTTTGCAGCATGAATACTCCAGTTTACAGATCAAAGCTAAGTTTAGTTTAGCATTTATATATATGGGAGATTTAATCACTGCTATTGCAATGGGTGAAACAAATTGTTTGTTTAGATGTATATACATCTTTTTTTTCACTTATATAAGCCATATGTTTCTGAGGTCACTTTTTCTTGAGAAATAAGTACACAAATACATTGATTACAAATTAGAGATATATTAATGCTATGTTTAAGCAGGAATAATCCAGACACATTGTCCTGTCTTCCTCTTTGTGTAGTTCATGGATTATTCCTTATTCTCATACATATTTTTTGTCAATTGATTTTTTATGTATTTTTAACCTTTTAGTCCCACCAGCATCTGAGCATTTTTTTACCTGTGTAGTGGGTTCTTATCTCCAGGGTTTAGAAATTGGGGACAAGTGGTACAACTGTTTTATCCTATAGAGCTTGAGGGCCTAAGCAAGAAAAAGGGTCTTCCTACACTAGGTAGAGTCCCTGAGGTAAGGGGGTATCCACCGAGATCACAGGGTTCCTGCTATTATACTAGTGGGTTATGTTGAGTGAACCATTTTTATTGCATTGTTTAGTGCCCATTTTATGTAGTTGTAGTGTAATTATGTATATGTACATACTATTTCAGTGTTAAGCACTGTGAAACTTTAGAAGTAGATCTTGTACTTCCTCCCTATACCCATCAAATGCCCAAATGTGTTGAGGTTGTGGTGTGCCATCTTGGGTATGGGGAATTCAGGCTTTTGTATGAGAGGTCAAAGAGGGAAGAAGATTATAACTGGATGTCGCCTTTCTGGACGTCACATGTCAAGCTCGTCCAGGTGGCCTGTCTTCAATACGTCCGTCATTCTCCTGCAGATGTATCTGCAACTTTTGCTCTTTAAAGGTTGACCTCTGGTTTGCTTTTTTGCACAGCCCTCTTCTTAGAGCCAGAAGGCGCAGCAGCCAGCTGTTTTTGTGCCTTCTTCAGAGACTACCTAATAGACACTATTACTTGGCCTCTAAAGAAGATGCATTGCTTAGTGCCGAAACAGCCGTAAGGCAGAATTAGACATTTATGAGCTATTTTTCAGCTTGTATATAACCATTGTGAGACTTCCGAAAGGGCACCCAATTTTTATCCTTTAGTGAGACATACTAGGAGATGTTATGGCCTATAATAGCTATAATAGGATATTTTAAGCATATTAGCTGATCCTCCATTCACAGAGTATGTATCATAGGTTTGATTTGGGCATCGCTCCAATCATTTATTTCTTAAACATATTATTGGTGCACTATTGTCTGCAATATTCAGGCTAATTACTAAAACTGGTCATTGTTTCTTACAAACAAGATATCTCCATTTCACACACTCCAATTCTTTAGGGTGTTACTGTTTCAATCTATTATATTAGAAACTAAGAAATTGCCTGTCAAAAATGATGGGAATTACATTTTTAAACCTGGCAATGATGTTTGCCACACAATGTGATGATTTTGCACCTTCGCTGCTCAGTATGAGCCTCTCCACCCGTGTATTTCAAATTTGATTTGCAATGATTACCTTCTGCGCTCATCAGGAGGCTCACGAGAAGCGCCTTCGGTGCTCATTTTAAGCCTCTCCCCGTGTGTACTTATAGACCTTGTGCTTCAGCAGCTTCGGCGCTTATCTGGAGCCCCTCGCTGAGCGCCTTTGGCGCTCATTGTGAGCCTCTCCCACCCCTGTGTGCTTTTGGGGCCTCGCGATTAGTGTTACTGCCTTGGTGTAAGTGTTACTGCCTTGGTGTAAGTGTTAATGCCTTGGTGTAAGTGTTTGTTTCTGTCTTGGTGTAAGTGTTATTGCCTTGGTGTAAGTGTTTGTTTCTGCCTTGGTGTAAGTGTTAATGCCTTGGTGTAAGTGTTTCTGCCTTGGTGTAAGTGTTACTGCCTTGGTGTAAGTGTTACTTCCTTGGTGTAAGTGTTTGTTTCTGTCTTGGTGTAAGTGTTATTGCCTTGGTGTAAGTGTTTGTTTCTGTCTTGGTGTAAGTGTTATTGCCTTGGTGTAAGTGTTTGTTTCTGCCTTGGTGTAAGTGTTTGTTTCTGACTTGGTATAAGTGTTACTGCCTTGGTGTAAGTGTTTATTTCTGCCTTGGTGTAAGTGTTTGTTTCTGCCTTGGTGTAAGTGTTACTGCCTTGGTGTAAGTGTTTGTTTCTGCCTTGGTGTAAGTGTTACTGCCTTGGTGTAAGTGCTACTGCCTTGGTGTAAGTGTTACTGCCTTGGTGTAAGTGCTACTGCCTTGGTGTAAGTGTTACTGCCTTGGTGTGTTTGATTCTGCCTTGGTGTAAATGTTACTGTCTTGGTGTAAGTGTTTGTTTCTGCCTTGGTGTAAGTGTTACTGTCTTGGTGTAAGTGCTACTGCCTTGGTGTGTTACTGCCTTGGTTTAAGTGTTTCTGCCTTTGTGTAAGTGTTACTGCATTGGTGTAAAAGTGTTTCTGCCTTGGTGTGTTACTGCCTTGGTGTAAGTGTTTCTGCCTTGGTGTAAGTGTTACTGCCTTGGTGTAAGTGCTACTGCCTTGGGGCCTCATTCTATTAACGGCCGTAGGAGATGCGGGGCCGCAAGGACCGGCCGCAAGCTATTCGGCTATTCTATTCCCTTACGGCCGGAGGCTCCGGCAGGCTTGCGGCCGGCGCCTTGTTATCCCTTGCGGCCGCACGCGCCGGAGGAAAGCCTTTGATCTTAAACGGCCGCAAGAGTTTCGGCCGCAAGAAAATCCCGGTTGCTATTCAATTGCTCCGGGAACCCTCTCTGCAAGGCAAAAACCGAGCCGCAGCTTACTTGCAGCAAAAAGGTCCCGCAGACACACAATTAAGCACATTTTAAAGCCATAATAAAGCCATCCTGTACTCTGAGGAGACTATAAAGTGATTGTAGGTGTTAGCATTCATAGCACAACATTCCCCTACACTCAAATCCGTAAATATATATTTTTTTAATTTATGTCACATATCCATGTAAAAAGTCCCGAGGGCTTGGAGCACCTCAGACCCGCCCACGCTGCGGCCGGAAAATAAACAGTTAATGTAATCTCGGATTTGGGCTGATGTGCAAGCTTGAGAGGGGGTTGCTATTAATCCTCATGTCCCCCATTATGATCCCTAGCATTTACAGAGCTTTACAGTGCCGTCTTGAATTTATTTTTGCATCTTAAGATTTCTGAGCTTACGGCCGGTTGCAAGATATACGGCCGGCCGTAAGGGGATAGCCTTGCGGCGCCGTATAATTGAATTGCGAGGTAACGGGAGCCCCGCAAGGAATCGCAGCCTTGCGGCCGATTTACGGCCGATAATAGAATGAGGCCCTTGGTGTGTTACTGCCTTGGTGTAAGTGCTACTGCCTTGGTGTGTTACTGCCTTGGTGTAAGTGTTACTGCCTTGGTGTGTTACTGCCTTGGTGTAAGTGTTTCTGCCTTTGTGTAAGTGTTACTGCCTTGGTGCCTTGGTGTAAAAGTGTTACTGCCTTGCTGTCAGTGTTCGAGAGGGTCGCAAGTGCGTTACCAGCATCACAAACGTTCTGAACAGTCCCGCATATCCACAACTATATATGTGATTTTAGTCAGATTTAGGGCTTCACTTAGTGAGCCTTCCAGATAGGAGGCAGCCTTTGGGGGTTACAGACCTTTTTCTTCTCTTTTCACTTTGACCAGCATCAGCGAAGGGCCACTGCCTATCCCCATAACACATACACATTTCCAAATACAATTCTATGATTTTGTGTGTACTTCCAATTTTAAAGTGTATTGGAATAAAGTATTTTGTTTCATATTTTAGTGCTATTGCAAACATATTTCCTTTTCAAATTGTTTATTGGTATTTATACAGCAACATGTGTAGTTTGAATGGTGGGGTCCCTCACAAACTTTATTAAATAGCCCTGGTGGCCATAGGTCTGGCGAAGGGGTACAGGTAAGGGTGCATCTAGGCAGATAACTACTGTTTTGTGCCGTGGAAGCCTGATAAGACAGTAAACTCCACTAAGAGGATGGAGGTTGGATAAAGTCTGCAGGCTGACAACGCTCCCCATGCCTTGTGGAAGATCTCTGCAGGGAGGACTACATGTCTCAGGATCCCCCAGGCTCACAGCATTATCCACCAGACTTCTTGCGTCATTACACTGGCATGCATCTTGTCCAGGAGCTGGATCAGGACAACATGATCAATTCCCCGCCATCCTGAGGTAAGAAGGGGGAAGGGAGGGGGGTGATCAGCGGAGGGGGTAGGGGAGAGTATCAAATAAGGGAAGGAAGATTAAGAATAAAAGGTGATAAACTGAAGAGGAAGAGGAAATAAGGAAAACAGAGAGAAACAAAAAGAAAGAAATACTGAGGAAATAAATAAGGGAGAGAGAGAGGGAAGAGCACAACAAGCAATACAGGTAGAGGGCATAGGAGACAGAAGACCCTATCCTCACATGTGGTACTCGGGGAACAGTGGCGCCAACCCCCAGCTAGCTGCATAACATCCCCTACACCCGTTCCTGACAGGTCAAGGGGTTCTTCTTCCCAACTCAGAAAACTCCTTGGTGACCTCCAGAGCCCTCCATGTTTGGATGTGGCTTCCACACAGATTTATTAGTGAGGGTAAAACTTTTTTTTTTTTTTTTTTTTTACAACATTTCTATTCGTAAGTACCTGTTCAGTAAAAAAAAAAAAAACACTTTGCATGCCCCATGTTCAAGCTATTTGTAGAAAAACTAGGACATAACTGCTCCTTTAAAAAACATGCAAATGTAAAAGTAAGTAGTATTACAGCTATTCTATCAATATAGTCCTTAAAGGGCCAGTGTAAGCAGGTAAAGGATTATGAGTTCCACCACGCGTTAGTTCAAGAAATATTTATTGATAAACTGAACAATAAAGCCATCCATGAACAAAATGATTTTCAAATTAATTTTAACCTGTCTGAGCTGTTCGGTCTGCCTCTACCCCCTCTTCTGACATGATGCAGACTGTTTCTGTTGAAGCTATTGAAGTTAACTGGTAGCCGTTTCATTATTTAAAAGTTCTGACTTAATTTACACTCCTATCGCATTAAAGAGTTTCTTAAGTATAAGAAATTAAGAAACCCTCTACATTGCCCTAATATAGGGCCACATTCAATCCGGGGCTCGCAACTCGATCGCAGACAGCCAAATGCCTGCGATTGAGTTGCGTGCTCCCGTTGCTCTACTTTTGCAATGCTATTCAATTAGGCAAAGACGCAAGTTATGGTCTGATAACGAAAATCGTAAACCATGCCGTCCTATGCAGCATTTCCGGGCCTGAACATGATCAATTAATCAAGCCCATAACTCCCTACACAGAAACAGACAATAGAAATGGAGCTTGTCAGCGATTTAGGCTCCGATTTGCGATCAGACTCGCAAACCCTCAATTAAAACCCATGATGCAGTGGTCTTGATTGTTACCCCTGCATCATGGGGTTAATGCGTGGACCCTGCATCATGGGGGTTTAGTTTAGGAGTGCTGCGGGTGTTAGGAGCAGTGGGGACATTTAGGGGGAGCATACGTAAGGGCCAAGCCCTTGCAAGTTCTCCTTGGTACCATTAACTTGTGGTCAGATTTTTGCCATTTGACTTGACGGAGTGGTTAGGAAGGGGGAATCGGAGCAACTAAATATCGATTTGCGATTTAAGCCTTGCGACAGTGAAAGATCAAAGGCTTGGAGGGCATTAACTTGCGATTTTTAAAATCGCAATGTATCGCTATAAATCGCAGGTCGGAGCCAGTAACTCAATCGGAGGGCGCATCTATTTGCCAATTGAATAGCAAAGTAACTTGCAACCTCCACTTGTGAGCCCGGACCAGAAAAACGGAGCAATTGAATGTGGCTCATAGTCTTTGGTACAAATACGGTACCAGTAATAACGTTGTAAATACATACACAGGTATTTATGATATATCCTGGGAGTGTAAATTAGACATTGTCTGGAAAATTAAGCAACAAAAATCATTAATATCACTAATGGAATGGGGGGGGGGGGGGGCAGGGTCACACATGCACATAGCACAGTGATAGGGAAGACATGTCATAACTACTGAATAATAAAACAGCTGCCAGATGATTTCAATGGCTTCCACAAAGACAATTTTTTTTTACAAATGGCTATATTGTGGAGTTTATAAATACATATTTCTTAAAGTAGTAGTGAGCTCGGTACTTGCAATCTGGAGCTTACACTGGCCCTTTAATCACATTGCATGATCACAAACATGACCACTGCTCTGTGGATACATGATTGTGAAATCACCCCACCCATAAAGGAGGTAACACCCAGCACTGCAGCCCCTCCCAGCCCAGCCTTCTATAAGACTGTCTGAGCACCTCCTCACTGTCTCTAATCCGGCTGCATGGAGATAAAGGTAAGTCGTGGGTGCTGCAGGGCTGGCTGGGCGCACATGTGCTGCATGTCTCTGTAGACGTCTTCCTTGGGTGTGTTTATTGCTGTATTTTCTCCATATCTGCACACAGTCCCTGCAATGCGCGCTCTTTGCATATTTCTACACCCAGATCTGCTGCTGTGTGCACGGATCCGCATGTGGGTGGGCCTCTTCCACATGGCAGTATATGTATACACCAGGCCGCTGCCCTGTACTAACAACATATGGCTTTGCAGCATCCCTTTAATTTGTGTGATTGAGGGGCTTGTTTTATTTATTATATCTGTGTAAATTCTTCAATGGATTATGTGGTACTGTAAATCTGGTACATTACATAGCTTGTAATGGAGGGATGTTGGAAGACTTCATGGTAAAACTCCAGTTTAGGTCCGTAAATTATTTTTTGTTTTCAACATATTTTAAGCATTGAAAGCTGTCTGTGGCCCCCAGAGTAATAGTGACCCGGCTGTACATACAATACAGTCCGTTACAGTACACATCAGTACTGCTGTAACTCCAAGCTGTTGTCAGACACATGCATAATACCAATAGGTGACCCATATGTGCTGTACAGCAAATGATAGAATATCCCCCACTGATCATACAACAATAGCAGGCATGTAGTAAATTACAATACAGAGCTTTCAATGCTTAAAATATGTTGCAAATAATTTATTATTTATTAAAACTGGAGTTTTACCGACTTCATTAGCCTCCCGTGTGAGTGGGTCCAATCTCCCGGCCATTACTATTAGTGGGAAATACTGAGCTGACATGGCTGCCATCCGACTATATGCTAGCTCTTCCCCAATAGTCATATGTAGTCTCCTTGGTGCATGGCACTAATGATTCTTGATATACAACTTCTGTATATAGACTAGCTCCCAAACTAAAACATCTTGCAGTATTTTCAAAAACTAGAGGCCTAGAAAGATTAGCCCCGTGCTGCCTGTGCTTTAAACTAATCCGGCCTTGTGCAGGAGGCCGCAGAGCTGTAATGGCTTCCTGTGTCGCCATGTGGGAGCTTGCGCTATGAGGGCTGGTGGGACATGACCTGCAGAGCTTATGAACCATAGCTGCACAGCCTCCCTCAGAGGTGTCCCTTTTTAGAAATTAGTTTCTTTCTCCCTTGGATGTTTAAATATAAAAAAATAACTAATTAATTAGCAAGTGCTTAAATTGTTTTTACTGAAAACACTGTATATGATCCACAGGGGGCAGACTATTGTAGGGACTGTTGGGAAGGTTTTAGTGGGTAAAATCAGGTTTTAAACCTTTTAATCAAATGTTTATGCATAAACACTCTACGAAAGATCCATGCCCTGTTAACCTTAATATTCTGTTTCCTAGTTTTGAATCTCCTGGATTCTTTATGTCCTGAATTATTTATGTGAAAATACACTTTTTTTCTCTTCTATAAAAGAGACTTAAACATAATTACTGTTTTATAGTCCTTTCATATTCTAGTTATAAGAAACTGCAGCAAATATAAGCCGAAGGAGGTAGTTGCTTTTTTTTGTTTAAAGTATGGTGAAAAAAATGTGTCCTTTACTTCAAAAATAACTGTTTTACTAGTTTATGGGCTTACAACAGCAGTGGCAGAGCTGATGCAGCAGGTGCAAAGCACCAGGGGCCACAACAGGGTGTGGACCCTCTGCTATTCTAAATGAGGAATCTTTTTAGATAAAGATGGCAAACTATTTTCCCAAGGGATTGAACAAAGCTGCATGAAGGGGGGGAAGCACTAATTTGGACTGGGTTTTGCTAGCTCCACCACTGTTTTGGCATGTCTTAGTGTGACTTGATTAGTCCTAAGAACTCCACTACATCCAAACCATAGGCGGGTGAAACCTGAGATACTGAACTTTTATCTGGTAGATCTAACATGGTTAGTTTTGGATTGTTAGTCTTGTTCCATTAGACTATAAATGACTGACTAGGAAAAATGAAATGTAGTCTTGAGTGGACCAAGATTAGGTGTGTGGATCAGTAGCGGCTCGTCCAAAAGGGCGTCGGGGCAAGCGCCCCCCCCCCCCCCCCCCAAATATTTTCCTGACCTGCAATAAAAAAAACACAATATTTTATTAGTAAAACATAAATAACAAATATAATGTGTAAATCAGCATTCAAGTGTTTTAAAGTAAGTTACACCCATTCTCAAGAAGCCCACATCTGACCCAGCTTCTGCCTTCAACTACCGCCCTATCTCACTACTTCCCCTGGCTTATAAACTCCTTGAGCGGCTTGTTTACAATCGCCTCACTCAATTTATTTCCTCCAATTCCCTACTTGACCCCTTCCAATCTGGTTTCCGGGCCCAACACTCAACAGAAACAGCCCTCACAAAAGTCACTAATGACTTGCTAACTGCCAAATCAAAGGGTCACTACTCTATTCTAATTCTCCTGGATCTCTCTGCTGCCTTCGATAGTTGACCACCCTCTTCTAATCCAAACTCTCCGCTCTTTTGGCATCCAGGACACAGCTCTTTCATGGTTCACATCCTATCTTAAAGATCATACATTTAGTGTCTCCTTCTCTGGCACCTCTTCATCACCTCTCCCTCTCTCTGTTGGCGTTCCCCAAGGTTATGTCCTAGGCCCCCACTTCTCCATCTACACCTCCTCCCTTGGCACCCTCATAAAATCCTTTGGATTTCAATATCATCTCTATGCAGATGATACTCAAATCTACCTCTCTGCACCCGATCTATCCCCCTCTCTTTTAGCTCAAGTTTCCAACTGCCTCTCTAGCATATCCTCCTGGATGTCTACCCGTCAGACATGTTGAGTTTGAGTTAAGACTGAACTTCTAATCTTTCCACCCTCTACTACAGCTTCCACACCTCAAATATCTCACTGTTGACAACACAATCATCACCCCTACCTCCCAGGCCTGTTGTCTTGGGGTTCTACTGGATCCCGCCCTTTTTTTTATTCCTCACATCAATGCAATAACAAAATCATGTCCGTTTCACCTAAAAAACATCTCCAAAATTCGTCATCTTGCAGAAGACACAGCTAAAATTCTAATTCACTCGACTACTGCAATTCACTCCTTGCTGGCCTCCCCATCTCTCGTCTGTCTCTCCTCCAATTCATAACAAACGCCTCTGCTAGACTCATCTTCAATACCAAACGATCAGTGTCTGCAACTCCCATCTGTCAATCACTCCACTGGCTTCCCATAGTTTCCCGAATCAAATTTAAAATCATGACCCTAACATATAAAGCCCTCAACAACAGCGCACCCCCTTATATCTCTGCTCTTGTTTCAAAATACTCTCCTAACCGGCCCCTTCGTTCTGCTAACAACCTTCTTCTTTCCTCCTCTCTCATCACCTCCTCTCACTCCAGTCTTCAAGACTTTTCTCGTGCTTCCCCATCTATTTGGAACTCCTTGCCCTGCTCCATTAGATTATCTTCCTGCCTCAAAACCTTTAAGAAATTATTAAAAACACACCGGTTTAAAAAATCTTATCTTCAGCCTTAACATGTACAACTGAACATTCCACAGCTTAATAACACTCACACCCACAATCTACAGTACAACACACAGACCCCTCCACTTTACTGAACCAATTGCTTTCAATTGTATTTGTCACCCTCTTGTATCACACCTAAACCCTTAGATTGTAAGTTTGTGAGTTTTCAATCTTGTGTCAGTGCCTTGGAAACAAGCTCTATGTACATTTGATTTTATGCTCAAAAACAGGGCCCTCCATTCTTTACAAGGTGTTTAATTTGTTTTCTGCTATGTACTCAACCCCTGTACAGCGCTACGGAATATGTTGGCGCGATATAAATAAAGATGATAATAATAAGTAAGGAATGAAGCAAACTATCCCCTGGGATAACTTTAAGAACCCCTTGTGTGTATGCATTAACTGCTGTGTGCTACACTATTGTAGCTTTCCCCTGCACGCTGTGCGATCAGATTACACTGCACTTACACTAACCTTTAGACTCTATGAATGAGTCATGACAGTTAATGGATTCCACCCACCAACCAGGGAGAAGCTATGCATGGGCAGTGAAAATGTATCCATTTCAATGACTGACAGTCTTCCATCATTGATTGGTCAATGATGGAAGACTGTCAATCAATGATGGAAGGCTGTACAGTTGTCAGGAGAACCACCTAAGCCCACCCAGACCGTTAGCCCAGGGCGCCCACCAGCTAATAGAGCCTCGAGTTTAATTTTGATTAACAGCTCCCCTGTTAATATAAACCTTACACCATAAGCCAGCCCTCTTTTCGTTTCCTGCTACCGCTGAGACCTCCCTGGCTGAAACGACTCAGACTGACGTCACTGACCCAACCTACTACAGTAAGTCCTAACTGCCCTGGCCAAACCCCTAGTCCCCCTAATAAACTTAGGGCTACCCTAGTAGTACCCCACTCTGCCGGCCACACAATTACCCATGTGGCCTCGTGCCAAGCCCGGTGATGACCCTGTCACCCCCCCGGAGGCCCATCTGGCCACCTCAGTCGCCAATGTGGTCACCCACCCAGCATAAGCCTGACGGACCCAGTCACTCCTACCCCTCCAGACCGTTCATCACTCCCCCTAAGGACAGGAGGCACATGAGGCCCCGTGCCAACCCTGATGTGACCCCACTAACCACCCTGACCTAAGTCTCACCCAGCTACTACCAGCTGAGGTCACTTGGTCTTGGGGGTAGGTGGCTTGGTAGTGCCAAGCCACCGACCTACAACCCTGACCCAGTGACCACACCCTAGCCCAACTAGCAATCCACCTAACAGTGTGTGACCCTGTATGTATTATACATTTTACAGGGCTATTTATGGTGTGTGTGTGTTGTTTTTTTTTTACAGGATAATATCCTGTAACATGTATAACAAATAGCACTGTAATATGGTGTGTATGTAGATAGATGGATATTGAGATAGGGAGAGAGAGAATTTTTAATGTACAGTTTGGGCCTAAATGGTTTTGATTGGTTATTTAAGGTTTTAAAGGTGCAGTTGGGGCCTATTTGGTCACACTTGGTTATTTAATGCTTTAAAAGTTACGGTTTGGGTCTTGATGATTTTTTTTTGTTTTCTATCACCCCCAGGTGCAAACCCTCTGTGGAAGCAGATTTGTTTGGACTCGTTGGTTGACTTACTGAACGTGAATACCCCGAGAAGGAGAGTCAACTGTTGGTGAGTATCATTACTTTGAATTTTCTGTCCATGCATATAGGTGCAAATTTGATGTTGATGTAGTCTTGTCACATAAGGGTTTGCAATCTGTAATGTATACCAATGAAATCAACACACTGTTATTTTAAAGTAATTTTGTGACATAATATAAATTAATATACCGTGATCTCTTTCTTCTATTGGTATCAGAAATGAATACTATTGACTCTCTACTTGTGAAGCCATTCGGCACCCTAACCTATGAGGAGAAGTTGGAAGTAATACGGTTAGGACCTGACCAACCAGAGATAAATCTGCAGCAAATCGCAAGAGATAGAGGGAATATCCGTACTTTCAATACAGAATGGTACAAGAAGAACGACTGGCTTTGTGGAAGCGTTTCTAGGAAGTCCTTATATTGTTTTCCATGCATCCTATTTGGTGGTGACGCTGCTTGGACCAAAACTGGAGTGACTGACGTCAAACATCTAGCAGATGAAATGGCGAAACACGAAACTTCTAAATCTCACTTGGATAACAGGATCAAGTTTGAGATGCTTGGACAGGCGAACATTGCAGTTCAACTGGACCAAGGATGCCAAGGATACAAAGTCAGTATTCAAAAACACAATGAAGAAGTGTCTAAGAACCGGTACATCCTTTCTAAGATAATTGATTGTATTCGCTTTTGTGGCGCTTTTGAACTGGCATTAAGAGGACACGACGAAAGTGAAACATCGCTAAATCCAGGAGTGTTTAGAGGCCTGGTGGATTTAGTTGGCAGTATTGATAGTGCAATGGAACAGCATTTGAAGACTGCAACTGTGTTTAAGGGCATGTCCAAAACCGTCCAGAATGAGCTACTGGACTGCATGCATGAAGTTATTAAGGAAGTGATTCACCAAGAGCTTAAGGAAGCCCAGTTTGTGGCAATCCAAGCGGATGAAACAACCGATATTTCCGCTAGGACACAGTGCGTTGTAGTCTATCGCTACATTGACAAGAAGCATCAAGTGGTGGAAAGATTTGATGGCTTCACGGAAATGAAATCAACGGATGCAGACTCGATTGCCGCTGTTGTGCTGGAAAGTCTGAATACTGTTCTCCCAGAGCCAGAAGACAAGAAGAAACTCATAGCTCAAAGCTACGATGGTGCCAGTGTGATGCGTGGAGATGAAGGAGGAGTTCAAAGAAAAATAAAAGACGTGTACCCGAACGCACACTACGTCCATTGCTATGCTCACCAACTGAACCTAATAATGGAGAAAGCAGTTTCAAGGATTGGAAGAGTTCGAGTTTTTTTTTCCAACATAGGCGGCATACCATCTTTTTTTTCACGCTCTCCAAAAAGGACTGGAGTTCTGGATGAGGTAGTTGGTAGAAGACTTCCAAGAGGTGCACCGACACGATGGAACTTCAACGTTGGGACCGTGAACGTCATCTACGAGAACAGAGATGCGCTACTTGAGTGTTTCCAGACAATTGAAGCATGTCTAAACTTTGATCCAACATCTATACGCGAAGCCGCACGTTTCGTTGGATTGCTGGAAGACAGGGAGTTCCTTTACTTCCTTAAATTATTTCATTTAATAATGCCACATGTTGACATCCTCTATAGTCAGCTTCAGAAGCCAGACACAGATACTGTTTATATCCACAAAGTCACAGAAGAATTTGTCAGCAGCATCCAGAAAATTCGTAATTCTGTTGACGAGATAGAAGCAAGTTTGCCGAGCGATCTAACCGTCAACAGACGGAGTGCGGATATCTCAACATTGAGACAACTTTCAAGAGAGGTATGTGACATAGTGGTGGTTCATGCAAAAGAACGTTTTTCATTTTCAAATCACCTAGTCAGTGCCAAACTTGTTCAAAGTGACTTGTATACAACCCATGACACTTGCTTTCCAACTCAAGCTCTGGAAGACACCGTGCAAGCATATCCAATACTGAAGAAGAAACAATTACGGAATGAGCTTTCACTTCTGTATGGGAAGACAGATTTTCATGCTTGTACAAGTGCTGTTGCTCTGCACAAACTTTTACATCAATCAAATCTGCAGAATGATTTCACAGAGACAGTGAAATTATTAAGAATCCTGATTACAACACCGATGACCACTGCAGAATCAGAAAGATGCTTCTCCACATTGAAGAGGATAAAAACCTTTTTAAGAAGCACCATGTCCCTGGAGCGGTTGAATGCATTGGCGATGCTCTCAATGGAAAAGCAACTGATTTCCGAGATCCCAGACTTCAATGAAAAAACCATTGAGAAGTTTTGTTCTTTGAAAGATCGCTGTGACAAATTTAAATACAAGTGATTGAAGCAAAGAAGAATGCATACCCCCAAGGTGTGCAAAGATAAACTGTGTTAAGCAGCACCACCTCACTACCAAACATAACTAGTGGTAAGTAAAGTATGAACGGTGTGTGGGTGTGCATATGGAAGGAGCTATGAAAGGTGTGTGTGCATGGTCAGTAACAATTGTTGAAGCCTTGGCGTGGTTTGACGTAATTGGAGGCACTTCCAAGGGTTGCTGTCACTTCTGTATGGGAAGCTGGGATTTCATGTCTGTACGAGTGCTGTTGCTCTGCACCAACTTTGAAATCATTATGCTGATTTAAATTGATGGTAGACAGTGAAGTTATACGGAATCCTCCTTACAACATCGAAGACGACTGCAGAATCAGAAAGATGCTTCTCCACATTGAAGAGGATAAAAAGGTATTTAAGAAGCACCATGGCCCTGGAGCGGTTGAATGCATTGGTTTGAAGGAATTGGAGGCACCTTCAAGGGTAAGTAAAGTTCTCAGAAATGGCACCACCGAACTACCAAAAATAACTAGTGGTAAAGTATGAATGGTGTGTGGGTGTGCATATGGAAGGAGCTATGAAAGGTGTGTGAATGGTCAGTAACAATTGTTGAAGCCTTGGCGTGGCGTTACTGCTCATATGGTTATCCATATGCGAATTCAACGTGTTTGTTTGACATTGATTATTGTGTTGTCTAAACAGAAGTGAAATGTTTTCTTGAATCCCAAGATCCACTGGTTTGGGCCTATACAGTGCTGATTGGTCTTTTTAAGGTATGTTTGGGGCCTATATGGTCACACTTGGTCTTTTAAGGTTTTTAAGGTATGGTTTTGTTCTTGAATGGTCTGATTTGCTTGTTTTCTTTCAACCCCAGGTGCAAACCCTATGTGGCAGCAGATTTGTTTGTATTCGTTGGTCAACTTACTGAACGTGAATACCCTGAGAAGAAGAGCCGACTAATGGTAAGTGTCACTGCTTTAATTTTTCTGTTAATACGTATAGGTGCAATTATGATATTGCTGTAGTCTTGTCACATGAGTTTTTTTCAATCTATATTGTATACCAATGAATTTAACACATTGTTACTTTACTTCTTGACATTGCTGCATTGCTGATCATGTATTTCAATGGGCGTTGCCAGTATAAGGTCATTGGGCGGGGCTTATAAAGGTCATTATGATGTCAGGGGAGGAGTTTTAAAACCACACCCATTTTATAAGGGAAGGGGTTATGTTTCGCCCTGGCGCCCCTCCAACTTGAAAGTTCACCAGCCGCCACTGGTGTGGATTAGTGAAATATCACATTAAATCAGTCTGTCTGTGCTCATGTGGGGCTGTTTTGTGATGATATCCCATGCGTGTCATCTGAAGCTCAGGGGCTCTCTGTGTTATGTCTGCATAGTCTGCGTTCTGTGGGCTGGAACAGTCAGATGCAGAGGACTCTGGGAAATGATCTACGCTCTTTGTCTGAAAATCGCTCCCACAAAATTTGGTTATTCTCTATTGCCCAGGTTAGTTTATCCTTGTTGAGACAATCATGAAAATAGAGGTGCATGTAGGGTGTAATGTGTATGGGGATTTAATATTTACATTAGACTGTACCAGATTAAGAACCATTGTTCAAGTTTAACTGGGTGTAGCATTTAAGCAGAATTTTATCTTCAACCACATGTCACTATTTAATACAAGTGCCTTGAATACGAGGTCTTTTTTGTAAGTCTTGATTCAAAATGATCTGTAAATGAGTTGATTGGTATGTAGATGTGAATACTCAAAATATTGCAAGGTTATGGCTGTTAAAGATTTTTTTTTTTTTTTTCTCCTAGGTCAGAGGAATAATGTCTCCTTTGTTGACATGTGGTCTGCCAACAAGCAGAACTACATCCAGAGGTGAGTGTTAAGTGAACTAGGTATTATTAGTCAGACCACAGGCACCCTGTCTGCCCAGCCTTTCATGCTGGCTGTAGAATGTAGACCTGTGGCAGAAAATGTGACCACGCTCCACCGCAGTTAACACTACCTTTACGTGTTCTGCAACTTAACCGTGGTCTACATGTTCGTTTTTAGAATAAAACTATTAAATTATAGTATGTAACAACTCTGTTCTGTTGCCTTTTTTACATATGGTTCAAATTTTGTTCTTTCATCAGGACTCGCAGCTCTTGCCAGATGTGAAAGTAAAATGTTCATGGAGGATCCTGTGCTAAGTTGATGCTGATGGGTGTCTGACTTAATGGCATGTGAGGTGAGCAGTGATGCTGCTGTAACTGGGTTAAGGATTGGCATATTCAGTTATCAATATTAAGTATGTAATCTGAAGAAATCTTCAGAAATGGTTATCTACTCAAACTGAGGGAGAGTGCCCAGACTAGCTTGTAGAAGTAAGCTGCTGCAAAATATGCTGACCCAATATACCATTTATATGCACATCACACATAGATCAGTGGTGAGCACTCTTCACCTGTAGGATCAGTTATTGGCTCATTGTATTACAAAACTAAGGCAAAGCTCTTGTAGGGATCTTCATTCCTTGACTTAAAGCTTGGTGCAAGGTGCCCAGATCAAGGAAAAACTTTTTTTTTTTTTTGTCTTTTCCACTGTTAATTTCTTAATATGCCGATCAGGGGGATCAGCATATTGCGTAGAAATTAAAACTGGAAAAGACCAAAACATTTTTTCCTTTATCTGGGCAATTGCACTATAGGAGACATTTATGCTGCAGTGTATATCTGGGAGAGATGTAAAAATTAATGAATCTTTAGAATATGGTTTACTGATATCAAAGTTAGGAGGAGCTGAAGTGGGTATTTAATGGCTGGTGACACCTCGTCACTGGGCAAGGACTTGTCAAATGTGACATTAGTTACTCTGCCCCAACAGATATAAGAAGCAATCACATATTAATCCCAGTACAGATCATGTGACAGTTGGTTCATGCTATGGGGACAAGTCATTCAAATAGTTGCAGCTTGAGTGCCTTGTATAAAGAGTAACAATTATGTTATAACAGTGGCCTACAGCTTTGTATTTAAATGTACTAAACGCCCTTTTTCCCTTAGGCATGGAAGCAATCTGCTCTGATGTGACCTCACAATTACTCAGGCTGGCAATACCTGTATGAAGGTTGACTAGCTCCCTGAACAGATGAACTTGCAGGATTTCAAATTCTGCACAGGTGAGTGGACATGCATTATTGTAAATAAATGAAATGGTGTTTAGGTCACTTATAACCCCTGTCACTGGGCAAGGACTCATCCAATGTGATGTTGCTTCTTATATCTGTCAGGGGCAGAGTAACTCATCCCATATTCATCCCAGCACAGCCATACTATGACTGTCAGCAGGTTCATGCTATGGGGACAGATAACATGTTTAGCTTGTAATGTCAACTGTTGCATTTTTGCAGTGTTATGCAGCTTGCTGATTACCTCCATGTTCATTCCTCAGCATGATGTGATCGCAAGGGCGTTCAGATCTGGCTCCAGTTGTGTCCTGACTACCACTGATATTCTGGTGAGTATAAAAGTGCTTGCCCTGCATGAACATGGCCTGCAAACATGACAGACTTGATACATGTTTTTGCTTTTCAGATTGACACTTTTAATGTAAAATGACATTTCAGCCTTTAGTTTCTATCATAACTTTATTTCTTTAACTCTTACCATCAAACCAAGAGCACCCTCTCTGCCTAGCACCCTTATTGCTGGCTGTAGAATGTAGTCTCTTGGCAGAGAATCTGACCACGCTCCACCGCGGTTAACACTACACTGCTGTGTTCCGCAACTTAAACGTGGCCTACACCTTTATTAGAACTTAATTTGTTTTTTTTATGCATTGTGTATACATTCAGTAACTTAAACTGAATTGTTTCTCAAGGTTGTTCCTGGTGTCCGCAATAGCCTTCAGTCCCCATGACAAGCTCAAAAGTCTGAGGGTGGGGAAAAAGCCTTGATCCTGGATATATTACCTCAACATGGAGCCTGAGGTGAGAAATTACACTTCCTATCATGCAAGATGCATGTTTCACCCCTGTCACTGGGCAAGGACTCATCCAATGTGATGTTGCTTCTTATATCTGTCAGGGGAAGAGAAATTCATCCCATATTCATCCCAGCACAGCCATACTGTGACTGTCAGCTGGTTCATGCTATGGGGACAGATGACATCTGAAAAGATGTGACTTTTTTTTTTTTTAGATTGTTATAAACCTTTTGGGAGTGTTTCAATGTGTCCTAATGTCAAACTGATCAGTATTTGCTGTCAGAATTACTGGCTGTCCCACAACACTTGAGCACTATCTGCTCTTGCTTTAGCCAATGCCATCTTTTCACAGGCTAAGCTTTCAGGTGTTTTATAGCTGCAGTGGTCTGGTAGTTGGCCTTGTACAAGACATTTTAGTGGTAGCAAACTCTTTATCTATGTTTTGTTGTCTCCAGGTCAAAAGAAGATCTTTCAGCATGCCTCCACTATAACAAACAGCAGGTGAGCTTCATTAATCTAGCTTTCCCCACTGACAATTGGCCCAAGAGCACCCTCTCTGCCCAGCTCCCTATGCTGGTTGGAGAATTTAGTCTCTTGGCAGAGAACCTGACTACGCTCCACCGCGGTTAACACTAAACTGCTGTGTTCCGCAACTTAAACGTGGCCTACACATATAAATGTTGCAAATCAAATTGCTTAACAGGATAATTTTATGGGTTTCCTTTATCTTGGTTTAGGTAATTTGTTGCCCTTTTTTTCTAACCTGTGCTTCCAATTAACAAGACATTCTTGTTTCTATTAGGATTGGATGAGATGGCAGTTGAGGACAAATCTATTCTGGTCATCTAACCACCATTGGAATTACTGGATGTTCCTGACATTCTATCAGGAAAATGTATACAGATTAAAATGTTGCCCTTTTCAGTCTGAGCTTATCTTCAATGAACACATCATTCAAGCACCATGACTTGACCTCTTATGCTCCTGTTCCCAAATATTTTTAAGCACTGAATCCAGCCAACATAATACAACCTTTAAAATTCATACATGCAAAAATAAAAATTAGGGGGAGCAGACAATCCTGTCATTTGAATACAATATTTGTTGTTTTTGTACTGTAAATCTTGCACTTTTTTTTTTATTCCTGTTAATAAAAACAATAAAAAAAACATACATGGCTATATTGGTGGTACTGGTATTATAGAATGACTGATATTAAATTGCACGTTTGTAATACTAATGTAATTCTTTACAACCAGGAATACAGTTTCTAACTGATCATCGTCTGGCTCTTGAGAGAACTTGATAGGGGAGGTATGCACTCTAATGGCAGTCACACCTAGATCCTCAATCAAATCCTAAGTTTACTTACAATACTGCAACTTTTTAAGGAAATTCAACTACATTTCCTGTGAAGAATGTATTGGATCCATTTTGTCGCAACCATTTACAAAAACAGTTGGAAAAAACATGGAGACCTAACAACAAAAATGTAAAAATCAATGTTTTAGTGAATACATTGTGACAAAGATGAAAGTATGGGAAACTAAATGATTACTTGGGTGTCTTAGCCTGGGGCAAGAAGTAATGACATCTTTTTCTGCATACTGATGCACATGAGGCTTATGACTTGCTCTAGGATGAAACTTTGATTAGGACACTAACTTTCAAATGATACAATTTATCATGGCAGTACTGCTTCACTCCTACCCATCTCATTATCTTCAAATGAACTAAGACGCTAGACTAGCTAAACAACGCCTGAGAAGCATATTGTAAAGCTGTAAGAACTGTTCAGCAGCCAATAGTTATAAAACTACTTATTTTATGATCTTGTTCCTAAATTAGACATGGGGGTCTAAAAGAACAACATATTGTCTAGAGTGTACCAATCAAAGAAAAATAAGAATCATGTAACAAAGCACCGGAAGTAATGAAATGTTCCATTTAAAAAAAGCTTGTATTAAGAAAATAGTCTTCCTGAGCAGATTACATTTAAAACCAATGGATATTAAAACATTTAAAGACTAGCTTCTTGAAACTAAATACACAAAGACTATACTTCAGTTCCATCAAAAGCAGTTCTTAATGCATGATATCAGATGTTTAAAGCAAAAAATAACCATAGCAGGGGAAAGGGTATTATGGAGCAGGGACAGCAGGATAGGTTGTGTGGAAGGATCCCATAAGCCCTTCCAGCCTGCCTTCTTATTTGGCATGGAAATTTATTTTTAAGAAAATACACACAGGAATGCCTATGAAACAAGACCTTCCTTTGTACTGCCAATATTTGAAAGATCTTTGTATAAGGAAGGACTGCTGGACAGTTGACCTCTGTGTATCCCCATGCCTTTCCATATAAAGCAGATTACTAAAGACCAAAGCAAGGCTCTCTGCCCCCACTGTTTCCTGTGAGGTGTTGGTAAAGAGAAGGGGATTTAGTTTATGTCTGCATCACAAGTTTTTGAGAGGCAGATAATCTAATTGCAAATCATATGCAGTGAATGTAAAGAAAAACTTAAAGTTTCTTAATATTTTCTCTACACCCCATAGACTTCCCTTACCAACACATTATTTTTTCTTCCTGTTTTTCAATGGTGGTGTGGTCCATGAAATGTTTCTCTACCCAATGTTGGAGCTAAAGAAGTTCAGCTTTTCAGGCCTGAAAGTGGATTAGACTTCCTACATACTGCAGTAGTGACACATGGTATTTTGGTGTCCAACACAAGTACCCTTTGCCCCATTTTTTTGTGCTGTCAGCCATATCAATGTGTTGAGCTTGTTCAGCAAAAATACAGCAGTTTTCTATTTGTGAAGTGAAACCTATTGTAGTATGCAGTCTCTAGGGCGGTTTGTGCTGAGTATATGCACTTTGTTAGCGTGCAATGATAGGTCTGCGCACGAGATCTGCTGTATCCACTTGTTAATGAAAGCTGTAGTGTTTGCTTTGTGTAACCTTCCTGTCACTTCCCATTGAAGCACACGACTAGACCCGTACTAAATTATCATACTACACTAACAATTTTTGTGGGTGCAACAGTTCCTATATACGCCTGACTGAGTTAATGGGCAATACAGATGTTCCAAATATTAAAACTAGAAATAACATTCCATTGAAGTACTCGCTATAAAAAATGTATTTTCTTAGTTACACACTTTCTGCCATTCTTACTTGCTGAACTCAACCTTATTGCCCGTCCCATTAAGTATAGTCTGTTATTTCTTATTGGTGATTAATATGAATAACTGCTAATTACCCTCTGGGGCTTTCGCTGGACCATGTGACTTTAAGCCCTCTCAGACCCCACCCAGGCAGTAGCTATGCTGACTAAACCTGCTCAAGACTAGTCAGTTTCACATGGCTTTAGACTGTAAACAATGTACAAAGTTCCATGTGTGTTTCTTGTAACAAAATTTTATTTTTTAATTGATAATGTATTACCTGTAAATTTAAGTTAAACAACTATAGTAATCCCACAGGTTTAATCACTTTCAAACGGGTACTAACGTTTTATGTTTTGTACAAATACATGCGCTAACGCAACTGAAAGCACTGAGCACACTAATATTGTAACTGTATATTTCACATACAGGTCTTGGTGTACATGCAATCATATTGGCTTATTTAAAGAAACATGGACATAATGTTTTCTTTGTTTAATCAGAGTATTTGATAATGTGCCACGGAGTGTGTTCTGTTTTTTTTTTTTTTATCTGAGCACCAAAACTTACTCAGTTTATCAGGCTTGCCTACTGCCTGCCTATGAGATCTACTGACTAAAGGTTGGTTTCTGCATTTACAGTTAGGTTCAAAGACGTTTTAGCAGCTTTTACCTAATATTTCAATAAAAAATATGTTTGTAATTCTTAAAACATGTTTGGAAAAAAAACATCTGTTCTTCATGTCCTTTTAAACATTTTCTTTGTTTTTTGATGGAAAAAGTTATTAATTGGTTTTGATTTAAGTCTCACTCCTGAGAAGTACTTACACTCAAGTTGCAAGAGGTGCTTGCACGGTATGTGTAGTGAGTAGTTCTTCCGTTCTGTCTGACTCATCCCCTTTGTATTCAGCTGTTGCTTATGTGAGAAAAAGCATTAGTATGGACAGGTTCTAGCCCCTCTCACTAAAGGATCAGTGTAGTGTAGAAAAAATATCTTCACATTTGTGAAGTATGTAAACAATTAACAATAGCAGATGTGTAAGTCAACAATGTCACAACCAAGGATAGGGTCTGTCTTACCCCTAAAAACTCCTGCTTTCAGCTACAGAAATTCTCCATCAGCATTGTGAGGTGGAGGGCTTCTCGGTGAGCAGCAGTCATACCAGGAGCATCAGGAACTGACACAATTTGTACTTCAGTGGCAAAGGCCAAAGGAGAGCAATCCTACAGCAGGCCTTATCCGGTTCATCTAACCCCTTCTTCAAAGATAGTAGCATCCATTCATGATGCAGTGTGATACTTGAGTCCCCTTCTCAGAATAGCAGCAGAGGTTCAGGATATAAAGTGATTATAGCCCAGTAAAAATAAGTCTTTCCTCTGAATGAAATACACTATGCATATGTGTCTCAAATAGAGTATAAACTTATTATTTTAAGGTACATAAATTTATACTGTTTTCAGCAGTGGGCTGCTCCCTTAAACACAAGTTTCACACCTTCCACCCCTTTGAATTACCCCCACATGGGCTAGGGCACAGCATGGGGTTGATAAGGTATTGTGAGCACTGGAGCCAGAATGGATAGGGGGTTGGGGTCCAACCTAAGTAGAATCCTCTAGGCTCAAGTGATCTGGTGGAAAGGGGCCTTATGGGTCCAGGGCATGCAAACATATCTTGGGGAAAAAATATACAACACTCAACATAACAAATCAACAAGTGGTAAAGTCTTTCACAAGGTCCTTATGTCCATTATAATATGCCTTTGATTTAACTGGCTATGTGGCTAAAGTGCATCAGGATCCAATGGCCAGACCCAAAAGTCCAAGTGCCCTGAGGTTCTTGGCAAGGACAGCTTAGATGGTTGTTAGAACAAGTGAGGAAAACAAATAGTCTGTGGCTGAAGAAAAGTCCTCTGACCTTCCCTTACACTTTTGGGCCCTGACGGGCCCTTGGCTGTGGGGGTCAGGGGAGCATGTTGTGTCAAAGTACACAAAAGCATTTTAGGTAAATAAAATGTAACTGGCACTGCTACCTAGGATATCTAGTTTGCTGAAGAGGAGATGTAATAGTAAAGTCAAAAGATGTAGTTCATCCGAGTAGTAGGAGCTTTAATTCATAAGGGACAGAAGCAAGGATTGGTCAGGGAGGAAGTTCATGTGGCTTGAATTGGGCAGAAGTACAGCAACAAAAGATCAGGCGGATGAGCTCAGTTATATATTGATCGTATATTGGGATGCTGTCTGTTTAAATCACAAAAGGACTAGGACACTGGGATGCTGTATGAGAAACCTGCTGAAGGTATGTTTGGCCTTGATAGGAGAACTTCTATTCAGTCCTATTATCAAGTGGCTGTTCATAATGGCACTTTTCCCATAGCACTGAATAGAGATGTAATTTTATGTAAAAGTTCTTCTCATCCATCCTAAGTGTTTGCAGCCATTAAAGCAACATTGAATATAATAGTTTTATAATATAAACAAACCACTAATGAATACCCATCTTAAAGTTTCCCTATTGAAACCAAACCGCTGTAAATATGACAAGAGAGCACAGAGTCTCCTTTGCAATATCTGTATTTTTTATTATTGTAAAATGAGAGTATGAAACGGAAGGCAGTTTACCTCTAGGAAGCACTGTGCTGCTTTTCTTAGTTTCTAACTTTTGTTTGCGTGTAGAAAGAATTTTATTTAACAATGTATACATACAATATCTGAATTGAGGGGAAAAGCATGAGGGTAGAGAGGGGAGTGGGGGTGCTTTGGGACTAAGTCTTTACCAGCTTTGGACATCTGCATCCTTTATTTATTACCCATTCTTGGCTCAAGCTCAGTCAGGTTGGTTAGGGATCACTGGTGAACGGTAGTTTTCAATCTCAATGGCATTAAAGTTTTGGATTTAACTGGGCCATTTTAGGACATTATGTTCTTGGTTTCCAAACTCTCCAGTGTAGCTCTAGTTGTTTGTTTGTGATCATTGTCCTGCTGGAAGTTGCACTTCCACCTCAATTCAGGTCTCTTGTTAACTGGAACAGGTTTTCTTTTAGAATCTAGCTCCATCCTTCTCGCCATCCACCCTATTTCCCATTCCATGCAGATGTAAACATCCCCACAACATGATGCTTCTACCACCCCCAGGGTGAAGAGCAATGCTTTGTGCCACACATAGTGTCTTGCACTACAGCCATTTCCAAAACAGCATTTATTTATTTTAGCAATGGCTTTCTTCTTGCCGTACTTCAATAAAGACCAGGTTTGTGGAGCATCTAGGTTATAGTTGTCAAATGGATGATTTATCCCAACTCAGCTGTGGATCTCTTCATGCTCCTTCAAAGTTACCATTGGTCGCTTGGTCACTTCTCTGACTTATGTCCTCTTTAGCCATTAACTGAGTTTTGGTCAATGCCATTTTCTATGAACAGTCACAGTTGTGCCATATTCTTTCCATTTAATGGATTTAATGGTACTCCAGGGGATGTTCACAGGTTGGGATCTTTTTTATAACCTTGGTGCATCTCCAGATCTTTATATCGGACTTGTTTTGTTATTTTGTTGGCTCTCATGATGCTGTTTGTTTAGATGTGCTCTCTAAAAAACACTGGGGCCTTTCAGAAACATTTATATTTACTATGAGATTACATAACAGCTAAATTATACATGGGTGCAATTATGTGAAGTATGTAGATTTTTTTCCACTTTCGACATTATAGCTTATTTTGTGTAGATCACTGATATAACATCAAAATTAAATCAATTTTAATTTCTGGTTGCAATAGTATAAAATGTTGAAATGTTCTAATTCAAGAGTACCAATTACATGAAAATGAGGTCAAGGGGCAGAATTCCTAATTTTGTATGTATACACCCATAAATATTTAATATAATGACATTCAATTTGGTAGAAGAAGCAGGCTTCCGCAGTGAATAGGACCAAGAGAAAGAACACCATTAAATTAGTTTCTTTAAAGGGACACTGTAAATCATAGAGAAAGTGCCATGTTAAATATAACTCGTTTACATTTATTTTTTTTGTATTTTTTCTGTTCTACTTCTCTTTGGATCTTTGCCCTTTTCACCCTCCCTCAGTAAAAGGTCACTGGCTGTTTGTTCTTGTTTCTTGAAGTGTCCTTATCACATATATAGTTGTGAGCATGCGAGCCAGCCAGAGCCGTTGCTCACGCTTGCGGGCTCGCATAGATGAGAGAGATGTGCTGTACAGGAGCCCTGTGGATGAGTCCATTGTTGGGTGTTACAGGGGGTAGGACACAGTGAGACCCTGAGAACCACACAAGATTGACAGCTACCCTGTCGCTGAGTGGTAAGTGCTGGCTCCTGTCCGGCCCTGCCCACCCTCGGTCAGTTACCTTCTCTGTACTTCCTGCTCAGTCTTCATCACCACTTCACAGGCAGACCGCATGTCATACCCCTGCTCCATGGCTCGGCCCTGGCAACTCATGAAAGACATCCACACACCCCCTCTGCCTCCAGCACGGCCCAGCTCCAGCAACAAGCGAGTCACAGACAGTGCCTGCCGCCTATTGGCTGAACTCACAAAGGCTCCAGACTAATAGCAACGGAGCAGTTAAACCTGGCCTCTCACTACTTTCTTGCATGAGATTCATGTAAACTACCTCTCCCCCTCAGCCGGGCAGGTCCTTAACGGACCATAAATCACAACCAGCTGAGAATTCCCATACACTTCTTCCACTAGAACAATTTCAGCAGCTATTTTCTTTTGTTTTCGCCCTGCATATAACCCACTCAACTGGACAGGTCCTGAAAGAACTATTAACCAAAAACACTGCACAACTAAAATTCAATTTACTTTGCTTTTTCCAGACTCCTACTTAATTCTCTCAGCCTTCCTCCTCTCCACAGGCCACGAAAGGTCCATAAATCGCACTGTAAATACCTATACATTTCTTTCAGTGCAGCAATTCATTTCAGATGTTTTTTCCTTTGAGTTTTTTCAGTAATATGACTTCCTAAGTAAAGCACCTATATGTTATATACTGTATGTGACAGAAAACTACATATAATACATATTGACATTCACACATAAGAGCTCCTGTAGATAGACAGATAGAAATGTAGATAGACTGACATAGGTAGTTATATATATATATATATATATATATATATATATATATCACATATATAATTGGGAGCATACGAGCCGTTGCTCACGCTTGCGAAGGCACTCAGTTGCGAAGCGAGGGCCTCAGTTGCTGGCATGGAGCGCCAAAGGCGCTTCTTGCCAGCAACTGCGGCCCTCGCGAAGCGTTCGACGCTCCTTGCAAGCGACTGCGACCCTCGCAAACTTTACCTTTATCACATATATAGTTGTGAGCATACGAGCCGTTGCTCACGCTTGCGAAGCGAGGGCCTCAGTTGCTGGCAAGGAGCGCCGAACACATACATAAAAAGCTTACCTACAGCAAGATGGAGCATCCAGGACCTCAAAAAATGAAGTTACACCTTCGTTTAACTCAAAATAAAAGAGTTTAGACACTAACAAATTCTCTAAGCGAGAGAAAAAAGGTCTGCCAAAGAAAAGGAAAACAACGCTACAGCACTCTAAACACGAGGGCTGCGGGCAAGGGCCTCAGTTGCTGGCATGGAGCGCCGAAGGCTGCGGGCGAGGGCCTCAGTTGCTGGCATGGTGCGCCTTTGAGGGCCTCGGTTGCTGGCATGGAGCGCCAAAGGCACTCCTTGCCAGCAACTGCGACCCTCACAAACTTTACGTTGTAACGCAAACAGCACGACACAGCAACTGCGACCCTTGCAAACTTTACCTCGCAGCGCAAATAACATACGAGACACGTTAACACTCATTACGACCTCACAAAAATCGGCCGCAACTTGCAAACATGAAAAAAATAAAAACACAATAAATACACACAGCACATACATAAAAAGCTTACCTACAGCAACAGGGAACATCCAGGACCTCAAAAAAGCAACTTACACCTTCATTTAACTCAAAATAAAAAAGTTTAGACACTAACAAATTTGCTAAGCGAAAGAAAAAATGGCCGCCAAACAAAACGAAAATGAGGCTACAGCACTATAACCACGGAAAACACCACAAGAAACTCGCAAAACACCACAAAACACCTACGGATATTCCGCTAAGACGCATACCACACATTACCCGCCATTTCATGACAATGCGGAACTACACAACTACGCTAACGGTTTGGTCTTGCGCACGCACACTATTACACTGCGCACATTCATGACGCTTACACAGCAGCTCCACACCACTAGTGCTGCAGCAACCTCAAAACACATTGCAGCTCTTCAACACAATGCTTCCTGCATATATTACTTCAAAATAGGTATAGTACTTTATTAATCTATTACATATTTTATTATTATACACCAAATACCATTAGCTCACTACCAATTTCATTGCCGTCATTTTTTGACGGGCAATTCGCTAGTACTAAAATAAACATTATACAAGGCAAATTGTGTCTCAGTGTAGTATGGTCAGGGATGTGCTTCTGTAGACCAACGAGGCCCAGGCCTTTGACAGCACTTTTTCAGGAGGCTGCAGGAAGATATACTGCACCATTAAATTCTCTGAACGTGTAAAACTGTAGCCCGTAATGTGGCCTGTAAGACTTGCAGCTATTAAATTGGCAGCGTACAGCAACCCGCCAACGATTTGCGGCATAAGAGCAAAAAAAAGGCTACGGGACGCGGAAATTTAAACTGCGTGCTCCGCAAATCCTTTGTTCTCTCAAGCCCGTAACTGCTATGTTCCAATTTTTTTTTTTTTTTTTTTTTTTTTAATTGATTTTTATTAGACAGGTCAGACATATAACATAGAACACCAAAAACATTAGAAGTGATAAATAGGAATTAACAATAAACGTATTTCACATATTTGGTTTCCAGTGTGTCCTCTGCCTGTCCAAAACTCCTCTCCCTTTTCCGTTTTTCTGGTATTATAATAGCTGATATTAGCTTTTAAATAACTTAAGGCTAACGAGAAAACTATATTTAATGAAGTCCCATAACTATGGGAAAAATATGATGAACTTGGATTCCTGACCAACTGTTGTTTTGAGCTTGGTTGGTAGCATCTAATAGAAAGATTCTTCTGTGGCTATGTTCCAATTTTGTTATTAAATTGCAACATATTTCCAAAGACGCCATGGTGTTCAAGCCTGTAACCCGCAAATGAAGACAAAAACATTGCGGCCTCCAAATAGGGCCCGCAAAGGGTTTACAGACACATTTTAATCACATGCAGAAAGCAATTAAAGACACACTACCTGAATAAATATTCCTTTAAAATGATGTAATGTTATTGTATGTTGGAATGGTCATGCATATGCCAATATGAAAAGCCATGCTGCAACAGGCAGAAAGCAATTAAAGACACACTACCTGATTAAATAGCAACCCAAAAACATGAAACTGCCTGCCATATTACCCCTCTCTCACTTACAGAGGCTTTAATGTGGACCCTGAAAACATATATAATAGTTGTCAATCTGCGAGTTGTCATCACGCTGGGGGACCATAGGGCCGCAACTGCAAGCCTTGCGAAGCGAGGCGAGCAGTTGAGGCCCGTGGGACTTGGGCTACAATGAGCTGGCGCTCATCCCGAGACACGCAGGGCTTGGCAAAAATTACAGGCCGTATGACTTAGGACCCGAAGCACGTAGGTGAACTGTGGGGCTTGCAAAAATAAGACTTTAACGTCCGAACCACCGAACTGGAAACATGCAAAAACACACAAGTTCACCTGCCTCAAATTCACTCACACACAGCACAGGGGGAGAGCCAGGGAGCCTATGAGTGAGGTTGCAAGTTAATTTAAGGCATATTTTGCCTTTTTTAAAGATACGTAAAAAAAACACAACGGAAACTAGGCCGAAGGACATAAATACGAGTCCTAAGCACTAAGACTTAATGCAAACCAGTAACACTTAATACAAAACAGTAATATTTTACTCAAGCCAGTAACACCGAACCCAAGGCAGTAACACTTAACCCAAGGCAGTAAGCCCCTAAACTACACAGGCATATAAAGAACACAGGGGAAGAGGCTCGCAATGAGCGCCCAAGGCACTAATTGTGAGCCACATGATGAGCGCAAAAGGCGCTCGTCGTGGGGGTCGTAATAAGCGCAGAATGGGATCATTGCAAAGCAGGAAAGGTGCGGCTTGGCAATAACAGAAATGAGCGGTGAGGGCTATAAAGTAGATGGGGAAGAGGCTCGCAATGAGTGCCAGAGGGGCCATATACACGCATTCTGTGGCAAACAGCTATGCCAGTCTTCACATTTTTTTGCTGTAATTTTTGACGGGCAAGTAGCTAGTATAAATATAATTGCATATACATCTCGCTCATCACATCTACATTTGGGAACACAAATAGTGGCCATATTTCACTGCCACGTCACATATATCAAGTACCTGGGGAATATTTTATTATTTGTTGTTCAGTCCTTCAGTCGTGTCCGACTCTCTGTGACCCTATGGACTGCAGCACATTTAGCTAGGTCTCTGCCTGTGCTGTTCCACAGAGTTTGCATGGCAAAGATACTGGAGTGGGTTGCCAGTTCCTTCTCTAGTGGACTGTGATTTGTCTGACCTCTCTGCTATCACCTGCCCACCTACACTGGCCCTACATGCCAGCTTCATTCAAGTACACAAGCCCCTTCTCCACCACTTAGCAATCCACCCTAATGTAAATTGATGAATAGCCGAACATAATGGGAGGTCACAAAATGGGAATGGCTATATATCTTGGCACATGGCCACCAGCAAATGCATGGGACTTTCCAGGATGGGCGTAGAGGAGGTGAGTTGGATGTTGATCCACGGGCCTCTGCAAAGCCTCCATGTGTTTTTGCGGTCTCTCCTGTTGGGTTAGAGTAGATTAGTGTGGTGTATGTTCCCCTGGTCCCCAGCAGCATTGCTAAGTGGTGGTGGTGAAGGGGCTTGTGTACTGCAATGAAGCTGTGAGCTATGCCATATAGGGTCACTCTAGGTGGGCAGGTCATAGCAAAGGTCAGACAAATCACAGGCCACTAGAGAAGAAACTGGCAACCCACTCCAGTATCATCTGCCATATTCCTTTTAGGGGAATGTTCATACTCCACAGTATCGCTAATTGGGCTGTGCATGTATATTTACCCTTTATTATTATTATTACTATTATTACATATGATATATAGTATTATATGATATCTAATGCTATTATAACTATTATTATTTTTATAAGTATTGAGCTATTGCATGGTAACTAGGGCTCATTAGTTTACAGATTTAGGAATGTGACACTAATGTGATGCATAAGGATGTCCCATAACCCCAACCATTGAAAACACACTGACATGGTTAGAACGGTATAACAAAGCTTTATTTTATAGACACATCACAATCAGAAATGGTCAAGACTGTGCATTAATATCATGGGTGTGGTGTGGGTGGATCCCAGGAGGGCAAGAGGCTTGTGAAAAAAAGGGGATACCTAAAGGGGGTAAGGACATAGCCTAGAATAAGCATGATGCATAGCACCTACCAGGGTCACATGTGGTCACTACACCACTGCAACTGGAATCTAATGAAAGAAAGGATCATCACAAATCACTCCATTTAATTGAAGAAACCATTAATGTGCATAACACTTACAGCTTGTCTATATCTGCTCAATGAAACAGAGGCAAAAACCTATGGACTATGTAATCCAATCCAGTTTCACACATACATATGAAAAAAGTGGTCAACTAAAAAAAAGGAGGAGGAGGATAAAAAACAAATCAACATGCATGTACTAAATACTGTAACTGTAACAATATACCATCTCACCTGATTCCCATCTGCAAGCATTACTAACCATTAGCTAGTTCTCAGGATATCTCAAGGGCCATGAACATTAATATTTATGTGTCATTTCACAATAAATGCTTAGCTGTGACCAGCGTCAGTGGTCAAGGTGTACTATCACCTTACATAGTTACATAGTTACATAGGGCCTCATTCTATTACCGGCCGTAAATCGGCCGTAAGGCTGCGATTCCTTGCGGGGGTTCAGTTAACTCGCGATTCTATTATACGGCCCCGCAAGGATCTCCTCTTACGGCCGGCCGCATATCTTGAAACCGGCCGTAGCTCAGAAATCAAAAAACGCAAAAATAAATTCAAGCCTGCACTGTACAGCTCTGTAAATGCTAGGGATCATATTGGGGGACATGAGGATTAATAGTAACCCCCTCTCAAGCTTGCACATCAGCCCAAACCCGAGTTCGAATTAACTGTTTATTTTCCGGCTGCGGCGTGGGTGTGTCTGAGGTGCTCCAAGCACTCTGGACTTTTTACATGGATATTTTACGGATATTAAAAATAAAATATTTTACGGATTTGAGTATAGGGTAATTATGTGCTATTTTTTCTAACACCGAATATCACTTTATAGTCTTCCCAAAGTGCAGGATGTCTTTATTTGAGCTATTTTATGTGCTTAATTGGTGCTAGCGGGACCTGTTTGCTGCAAGTAAGCTGCGGTTCGTTTTTAGCTTTGCAGACAGGGTTCCCGGTGCAATAGAATCGCAACCAGGCTTTTCTTACGGCCGATTTCCTTGCGGCCGTTTTAGATCAAAGGCTTTCCTCGGCCGCAAGAGATAGCAAGGCACCGGCCGCAAGCCTGCCGGAGTCCCCGGCCGGAGGGGAATAGAATAGCCGTAAAGCTTGCGGACGGTCCTTGCGGCCCCGCAGCGGCTGCGGCCGTAATAGAATGAGGCCAATAGTAATTAAGGTTGAAAAAAGACTTTCAGTCCATCAAGTTCAACCTGTTAAGATCTCCTCTGATCTGCAAAATGCAGATTAGTTATTAATTAATTAGTTTTTAAATAATTATTAATAGTATAATATTGGAGGATGAATAAAGAGTTAGTCCATCAAGTTCAACCTTTTTAGATCTCTATTAATCTTTTTAATATGTGGACTATTTATTATTAATTGTTAATTGATCCAGAGGAAGGCAAACAGAAAAAAATATTGAAACTTAGCCAATTGTCTCATAAGGGGAAAAAAAAGCAAAATTCCTTCCTGACCCCATAAACTGGCGATCAAATTCCTCCCTGGATCAATATTCCTTTGCTCGTTATATAGGATAGCCTTGAATGCCCTCTTTATTCAAAAATATATCTAACCCCTTTTTGAAGTTGTCTATTGAATTCGCTCTCACCACCTCCTTTGGTAGAGAATTCCACAGTTTAACCACCCTAACTGTGAAGGACCCTTTTCTTTGTTTAAGGTGAAATCTTTTTTCCTCTAACCTCAAAGGATGTCCTCTTGTCAGTTGAAAATCTCTTGCTACAAAAAGTTCACTTGACAATGCCTTATTTTGACCATGGATGTGTTTAAATAAGGTAATCATATCCCCTCATAGAAGCCTTTTTTCTAGCGAAAATAAGTTTAATTTGGTTAGTCTTTCTTCATAACTTACCCCCTCCATTCCCCATATTAGCTTTGTAGTTTTATAAATTGCATGACAATTTTTTCTTCCCAAATGCATAACCTTACATTTATTTGTATTAAATCTCATCTGCCATTTAGCAGTCCATTTCTCTAATTTATGCAAATCTCTTTGTAGGGAAAGTACATCATTATATGATTTTATTACCTTGCACAACTTAGTGTCATCAGCAAAAATGGAGACACTACTTTCGAGTCCTACTTCTACGTCACTAATAAATATGTTAAAAAGAAAAGGACCTAATACTGAACCTTGAGGAACCCCACTTACCACATTAGTCCAATCGGAGTATGTTCCATTTACAACAACCCTTTGCTTCCTGTCTTTTAGCCAGCTCTCGATCCTTGAGCAGATATTTACTGCAATTCCTGTATCCCTTAGTTTGCTCACTAGTCTTCCATGTGGCACTGTATTAAATGCCTTTGAAAAATCCAAAAAGACTACATCCACTGAGTTGCCCTGATCCAAGTTCCTACTAACCTCCTCATAGAAACTAATTAGATTGGTCCGACACGACCTATCCTTCATAAATCTGTGTTGACTGCTACCTATGATCTTGTTCAAATAGACATATTCTTGTATTCTGTCCCTTATTAACCCTTCTTAAAGATTTCCCTATGGATGTGAGGCTCACTGGTCTATAATTCCCCGGATTTGCTCTTGATCCCTTCTTAAATATAGGTATCACCTCTGCTTTTCTCCAGTCATCCGGTAGAGACCCTGTAGTGAGTGAGTCTTGAAAGATTAGATGTAATGGTTTTGCTATTACAGACCCCAGCTCCCTCAGTACCCTTGGATGTATTCCATCAGGACCTGGGGCTTTATTAACATTTATTTTCTCCAAACTCTTTTGGATTTCTTCCTGCTTTAACTAGCTATTTAGTGATGGTAGTGTAGCCTCATTATGTTGCAGTGTCCCAACCACTGGTAAATCCCTTGTGTATACCAACAAAAAGAACCTATTTAGCTCATTTGCCTTTTCCTGGTCACTAATTATCAGACGGCCTGTGTCACATTGTAATGTTCCTATAGCTTCCTTCCTCGCCTTCTTCCCATTAATATATTTAAAAAATATTTTAGGGTTAGTCTTACTTTCCTTTGCAACTGACTTCTCATTTTCTATTTTAGCCAGTCTAATAGCCCTTTTGCAAGCCTTGTTGATTTCCTTATAGTCACATAAAGATGCCTCTGTTCCCTCCTTGTATAATTTAAATGCATATTTCTTTTTCCTCATCATGATCTTTAAGTCATTGTTAAGCCACATGGGATATGATTTACTCCTATTCATTTTATTTCCACATGGTACATGCCGATGAATATGTTTATTTAGTAAGGATTTGAATGTTGTCCATTTATTTTCAGTATTCTTCCCTGTAAGTTCTTTGTCCCAGTCTATATGTAGTATTGCTGCCCTTAGCCCATTAAAGTTAGCCCTTTTAAAATGTTGAGTTTTTGTTGGCCCCTTACAACTCTGTTTTTTGTATACAATCTCAAATGATACTGTTTTGTGATCACTGTTCCCCAAGGATTCCCCTATTTTAACATTTGATATTATATCAATATTACTTGGGATGACTAAATCCAAGATGGTCCCATTTCTAGTAGGTTCTTGTATTACCTGGGCCAGATAATGATCCCCGCATGATTGGTGGGCCAGCATCTCCGCCTGCCAAGCCTGGCCTGATGTGGGGGATGGAGGCAGTGGCTGGCTGTTCTGGTCCCCATATGTCCAGTTGGCGTGCCCTGGTGAGATTTGCAGTCTTTTGAGGAGGGGGATAGTGGGGTTGAATCCCGGCGGGGTTGCTGGAGGTCCATAATACCTCCTCCTCCTCAGAGCCAGGACCCTCAGATCCTCTTCCTTCTTCCCCTGTGCTGGTTCCTGCCGGGCAGGGATTTGCTTCCCCTCTTCCTACTCCTAACTCTATCTTTATTCCGGCTGCGGTCTGTAACTGCATAGGCTGCAGTGGGCACACCAATACATGGACTCTCTATTGCTTGATTACTGTTATTGTGGAATGACAGTGATTTGTCAGCTTCATGGATTTAATGACGCATCCATCTATCCCTTGTTAATTCCATAGAGCTGACATGTCAGTGTCCTTGTTGGTCATCATGTACATGTATAGTGTGTGTGATGCACATGTGGTGGCAAATTGGTGTATGTGATATTCCCCTGACATGGAGACTGGGTCCTGCTGGGCCACCGGGCCTGAAGCTGTAGCAGCGGGCAACTGCCTCAGAAGGTCCATGGCCACTATCTCCCATTCATTATAGGTCACGCTCTGGTTCTTGTCCTCCTTAGCCATCACCCTCCTCACCTTGGCCCTGATGTCTTTGAACCTGTGCTTGACAGACCTCACATCCCTTGGTGCTGAGCCTACTGCAGTAGCCTGAGCAACTACCTCCTTCCAAGCCTAAGCCCTAGGCCTTGGCTTAACTTCCCTCCCCCTGCAAGAGTGACGGGCGGCCACTGATAGTGCAGAGGAGGACCACATTCGTGCCCTCTCAGTTGTGGACGCAGACCCTTGCCTCCCCCCCCCTGGGATCAGGCCCCTTCCCCCTGTCCCTCTCATATTTGTGCCTGATGCTTGGGCCACCCTGCTGACACCCATCTCCTCCTCTGCATTGCCATCCTCCTCCTACTCCTCTCCCTCCTCCACCTCCTATCCCTCCACCTCCTCTACCTACTCCACCTCCTCTCCCTCCTCCGCCTCCTCTCCTCCCTCCTCTCCCTCCTCCACCTCCTCTGAGGTTGAAGAAGGCAAACAGAAAAACACCATTGAATTATTGCCAGACCCCAGATACTGATGATCGGATTCCTCCCTATTAGTTGTAGCCCTTCTCTGTACTTTTCCCAGCTCTAAAATGTCCTTTTTATGAAGTGGTGCCCAAAACTGTACTCCATATTCCAAATGAGGGCGTACTAGAGATTTGTATAGTGGCAGAATTATATTTGCTTCCCTGGCTTCTATACCCTTCTTAATGTATGCTAATAGTTTATTTGCCTTTGCAGCTGCTGCTTGCAATATATATATCTAATAGTTTTGTTATTCTCTATTATTGTTCTGTTATATGTGTATTTTAATATATGTATAATTACAATTTAGTAAAATATAATTTAGTTTGATCAAATAAATATGATTTATTGTGACAATGTTATATTTCAGATGACAGGAGTGAATCATTGTCACAATAAAGGTCCTTGGCAAGTGATATTGTGGGGGCTGTCTTGTGATTGTATCGCATGTGTGACATCTGAAGCTCAGGGTCTCTCTCTGCGTCATGTCTGCGCAGGCTGCGCTGTGGAGCACAGGACTCTGGGAAATGATCTCACCTCTTTGTCTGAGAATTACAACCTCCAAATTAGGAAATGTTTAATATATAACAGATGTCTTGAAACTAGCTGCTTAAACACTGATCTTAGAAGGATACAGACTTTACAATACATTGATGTTTGCATAACACGGGAAAAACATGCAAAGTACATGGGAGATATTTATTTTAATTGAATGATAGATATTTGGATCTATTTGCTCCTTTGTAAAGTATCAGGGTTTCTGACAAATCACTCCAACAGAACTTCTATAACTGAATTACATCTTAAGTAACCACTGCATGTTTGGGGCATATAACTAACAACATTAGCCGCGGCATGAACATAAAAACATTTTTGAGAAAATCCTAATTTGTGAAGACTTTGTTTATATATAAAATGTTCCATCTTGTATGGTGGCATCAACTATTTCTGACAGATTGAAGGAGGAGGGTGGGGGAGGAGAAAAGAGGGAGAAATGTAAGGAGAGTTTGTTATATCATTGGACCTTATTTAATTTGATACCTACGCCTTCCACAGCACATGCTCAAAAGCAAACATAACAATAACTGTAAGCGCTGCTTCCTCTGAAAATGTAAATGCCCCCACCCATACACAGAACATTCACAAAAGCATCATGGGTACCTCCATGGACCAGCAGAGGTATAATCTTTTTTTTTATATTAATATAATTAAAAACTATCCCGAAGACCTTTTACAGGCTAATTATGTTCTCATTTTTGTCATTGCACGTCGGTACTTTAAGCAGTATCACACATAGCAAACCTCATAAGGTATATTTGTTTATACATTGTTCATTTTTTAAATACATACTTGATGCACGTGAAGTGTGTAACAAAATAACATTAATAGGGATACAAGGCCAGGAGGTTATCCTATTAGGACTTACTCTTCTATTGAGTTCTGTTACCTGAGTGGTAAGGTTATCCTATTAGGGCTTACTCTTCTATTGAGTTCTGTTACCTGAGTCGGGAGGTTAACCTATTACTGAAGGTCTTACTCTTCTATTGAGTTCTGTTACCTGAGTGGTAAGGTTATCCTATTAGGACTTACTGTTCTATTGAGTTATGTTACCTGAGTGGTAAGGTTATCCTATTAGGACTTACTCTTCTATTGAGTTATGTTACCTGAGTGGTAAGGTTATCCTATTAGGGCTTACTCTTCTATTGAGTTCTGTTACCTGAGTGGTAAGGTTATCCTATTAGGGCTTACTCTTCTATTGAGTTATGTTACCTGAGTCGGGAGGTTATCCCATTAGGGCTTACTCTTCTATTGAGTTCTGTTACCTGAGTGGGGAGGTTATCCTATTAGGGCTTACTCTTCTATTGAGTTATGTTACCTGAGTGGTAAGGTTATCCTATCAGGGCTTACTCTTCTATTTAGTTCTGTTACCTGAGTGGGAAGGTTATCCTATTAGGGCTTACTCTTCTATTGAGTTATGTTACCTGAGTCGGGAGGTTATCCCATTAGGGCTTACTCTTCTATTGAGTTCTGTTACCTGAGTGGGAAGGTTATCCTATCAGGGCTTACTCTTCTATTGAGTTCTGTTACCTGAGTCGGGAGGTTATCCTATTAGGGCTTACTCTTCTATTGAGTTATGTTACCTGAGTGGGGAGGTTATCCTATCAGGGCTTACTCTTCTATTTAGTTCTGTTACCTGAGTGGGGAGGTTATCCTATTAGGGCTTACTCTTCTATTGAGTTATGTTACCTGAGTGAGAAGGTTATCCTATTAGGGCTTACTCTTCTATTGAGTTATGTTACCTGAATGGGAAGGTTATCCTATTAGGGCTTCCTCTTCTATTGAGTTATGTTACCTGAGTAGGGAGGTTATCCTATTAGGGCTTACTCTTCTATTGAGTTCTGTAACCTGAGTAGAAAGGTTATCCTATTAGGGCTTACTCTTCTATTGAGTTATGTTACCTGAATGGGAAGGTTATCCTATTGGGGCTTACTCTTCTATTGAGTTATGTTACCTAAGTGGGGAGGTTATCCTATAAGCGCTTACTCTTCTATTGAGCTCTGTTACCTGAGTGGGGAGGTTATGCTATTAGAGCTTACTCTTCTATTGAGTCCTGTTACCTGAGTGTGGAGGTTATCCTATTAAGGCTTACTCTTCTGTTGAGCTCTGTTACCTGAGTGGGGAGGTTATCCTATTAGGGATTACTCTTCTATTGAGTTCTGTTACCTGAGTGGTAAGGTTATACTATTGGGGCTTACTCTTCTATTGAGTTCTGTTACCTGAGTGGGGAGGTTATCCTATTAGGCCTTCCTCTTCTATTGAGTTTTGTTACCTGAGTGGGGAGGTTATCCTATTAGGGCTTACTCTTCTATTTAGTTATGTTACCTGAGTGGGAAGGTTATCCCATTAGGGCTTACTCTTCTATTTAGTTATGTTACCTGAGTGGTAAGGTTATCCCATTAGGGCTTACTCTTCTATTGAGTTATGTTACCTGCGTGGGGAGGTTATCCTATTAGGGCTTACTTTTCTATTGAGTTCTGTAACCTGAGTGGGGAGGTTATCCTATTAGGGCTTACTCTTCTATTTAGTTATATTACCTGAGTGGGAAGGTTATCTCATTAGGGCTTACTCTTCTTTTTAGTTATGTTATCTGAGTGGTAAGGTTATCCCATTAGGGCTTACACTTCTATTGAGTTATGTTACCTGAGTGGGGAGGTTATCCTATTAGGGCTTACTCTTCTATTGAGTTCTGTTACCTGAGTCGGGAGGTTATCCTTTTAGGGCTTACTCTTCTATTTAGTTATGTTACCTGAGTGGGAAGGTTATCCCATTAGGGCTTACTCTTCTATTTAGCTATGTTACCTGAGTGGTAAGGTTATCCCATTAGGGCTTACACTTCTATTGAGTTATGTTACCTGAGTCGGGAGGTTATACTATTAGGGCTTACTCTTCTATTGAGTTCTGTTACCTGAGTCGGGAGGTTATCCTATTAGGGCTTACTCTTCTATTGAGTTCTGTTACCTGAGTCAGGAGGTTATCCTATTAGGGCTTACTCTTCTATTGAGTTCTGTTACCTGAGTCAGGAGGTTATCCTATTAGGGCTTACTCTTCTATTGAGTTCTGTTACCTGAGTGGTAAGGTTATCCTATAAGCGCTTACTCTTCTATTGAGCTCTGTAACCGAGTGAGAAGATTATCCTATTAGGGCTTACTCTTCTATTGAGCTCTGTTACCTGAGTGAGGAGGTTATCCTATTAGGGCTTACTCTTCTATTGAGTTTTGTTACCCGAGTGAGAAGGTTATCCTATTAGGGCTTACTCTTCTATTGAGCTCTGTTACCTGAGTGAGGAGGTTATCCTTTTAGGGCTTATTCTTCTATTGAGCTCTGTTACCTGAGTGAGGAGGTTATCCCATTAGGGCTTACTTTTCTATTGAGTTATGTTACCTGAGTGGGGAGGTTATCCTATTAGGGCTTACTCTTCTATTGAGTTATGTTACCTGAGTGGGGAGGTTATCCTATTAGGGCTTACTCTTCTATTTAGGTCTGTTACCTGAATGGGGAGGTTATCCTATAAGCGCTTACTCTTCTATTGAGCTCTGTTACCTGAATGGGGAGGTTATCCTATTAGGGCTTACTCTTCTATTGAGTTCTGTTACCTGAGTCAGGAGGTTATCCTATTAGGGCTTACTCTTCTATTGAGTTCTGTTACCTGAGTCAGGAGGTTATCCTATTAGGGCTTACTCTTCTATTGAGTTCTGTTACCTGAGTCGGGAGGATATCATATTAGGGCTTACTCTTCTATTGAGTTCTGTTACCTGAGTGGTAAGGTTATCCTATAAGGGCTTACTCTTCTATTTAGTTATGTTACCTGAGTGGTGAGGTTATCCCATTAGGGCTTGCTCTTCTATTTAGTTATGTTACCTGAATGGGGAGGTTATCCTATTGAGGCTTACTCTTCTATTTAGTTATGTTACCTGAATGGGGAGGTTATCCTATTAGGCCTTACTCTTCTATTGAGTTCTGTTACCTGAGTGGGGAGGTTATCCTATTAGGCCTTACTCTTCCATTAAGTTCTGTTACCTGAGTAGGGAGGTTATCCTATTAGGGCTTACTCTTGTATTGAGTTCTGTTACCTGAGTGGGGAGGTTATCCTATTGAGGCTTACTCTTCTATTGAGTTCTGTTACCTGAGTGGGGAGGTTATCCCATTAGGGCTTACTCTTCTATTGAGTTCTGTTACCTGAGTGGGGAGGTTATCCTATTAGGGCTTACTCTTCTATTTAGTTCTGTTACCTGAATGGGGAGGTTATCCTATTAGGGCTTACTCTTCTATTGAGTTCTGTTACCTGAGTGGGAAGGTTATCCTATTAGGGCTTACTTTTCTATTTAGTTCTGTTACCTGAATGGGGAGGTTATCCTATTAGGGCTTACTCTTCTATTGAGTTCTGTTACCTGAGTGGGGAGGTTATCCTATTAGGGCTTACTCTTCTATTTAGTTCTGTCACCTGAATTGGGAGGTTATCCTATTAGGGCTTACTCTTCTATTGAGTTCTGTTACCTGAGTGGGGAGGTTATCCTATTAGGGCTTACTCTCCTATTGAGTTCTGTTACCTGAGTGGTAAGGTTATCCTATTAGGGCTTACTCTTCTACTGAGTTATGTTACCTGAATGGGAAGGTTATCCTATTGGGGCTTACTCTTCTATTGAGTTCTGTTACCTGAGTGGGGAGGTTATCCCATTAGGGCTTACTCTTCTATTGAGTTCTGTTACCTGAGTGGGGAGGTTATCCCATTAGGGCTTACTCTTCTATTTAGTTCTGTTACCTGAATGGGGAGGTTATCCTATTAGGGCTTACTCTTCTATTGAGTTCTGTTACCTGAGTGGGGAGGTTATCCTATTAGGGCTTACTTTTCTATTTAGTTCTGTTACCTGAATGGGGAGGTTATCCTATTAGGGCTTACTCTTCTATTGAGTTCTGTTACCTGAGTGGGGAGGTTATCCTATTAGGGCTTACTCTTCTATTTAGTTCTGTCACCTGAATTGGGAGGTTATCCTATTAGTGCTTACTCTTCTATTGAGTTCTGTTACCTGAGTGGGGAGGTTATCCTATTAGGGCTTACTTTTCTATTTAGTTCTGTTACCAGAATGGGGAGGTTATCCTATTAGGGCTTACTATTCTATTGAGTACTGTTACCTGAGTGGGGAGGTTATCCTATTAGGGCTTACTCTTCTATTTAGTTCTGTCACCTGAATTGGGAGGTTATCCTATTAGGGCTTACTCTTCTATTGAGTTCTGTTACCTGAGTGGGGAGGTTATCCTATTAGGGCTTACTCTTCTATTGAGTTCTGTTACCTGAGTGGTAAGGTTATCCTATTAGGGCTTACTCTTCTACTGAGTTATGTTACCTGAATGGGAAGGTTATCCTATTGGGGCTTACTCTTCTATTGAGTTCTGTTACCTTAATGGGGAGGTTATCCTATAAGCGCTTACTCTTCTATTGAGCTCTGTTACCTGAGTGGGGAGGTTAACCTCTTAGGGCTTACTCTTCTATTGTGTTCTGTTACGTGAGTGGGGAGGTTATCCTATTAGGGCTTACTCTTCTATTTAGTTATGTTACCTGAATGGGGAGGTTATCCTATTGAGGCTTACTCTTCTATTGAGTTCTGTTACCTTAGTGGGGAGGTTATCCCATTAGGGCTTACTCTTCTATTGAGTTCTGTTACCTGAGTGGGGAGGTTATCCTATTAGGGCTTACTCTTCTATTTAGTTCTGTTACCTGAATGGGGAGGTTATCCTATTAGGGCTTACTCTTCTATTGAGTTCTGTTACCTGAGTGGGGAGGTTATCCTATTAGGGCTTACTTTTCTATTTAGTTCTGTCATCTGAATTGGGAGGTTATCCTATTACGGCTTACTCTTCTATTGAGTTCTGTTACCTGAGTGGGGAGGTTATCCTATTAGGGCTTACTCTTCTACTGAGTTATGTTACCTGAATGGGAAGGTTATCCTATTAGGGCTTACTCTTCTACTGAGTTATGTTACCTGAATGGGAAGGTTATCCTATTAGGGCTTACTCTTCTATTGAGTTCTGTTACCTTAATGGGGAGGTTATCTTATAAGCGCTTAATCTTCTATTGAGCTCTGTTACCTGAGTGGGGAGGTTAACCTCTTAGGGCTTACTCTTCTATTTAGTTATGTTACCTGAGTGGTGAGGTTATCCTATTAGGGCTTACTCTTCTATTTAGTTATGTTACCTGAGTGGGGAGGTTATCCTATTGAGGCTTACTCTTCTATTTAGTTATGTTACCTGAGTGGTGAGGTTATCCCATTAGGGCTTACTCTTCTATTTAGTTATGTTACCTGAGTAGGGAGGTTATCCCATTAGGGCTTACTCTTCTATTTAGTTCTGTTACCTGAATAGGGAGGTTATCCTATTAGGGCTTACTCTTCTATTGAGTTATGTTACCTGAGTGGGGAGGTTATCCTATTAGGGCTTACTCTTCTACTGAGTTCTGTTACGTGAGTGGGGAGGTTATCCTATTAGGGCTTACTCTTCTATTTAGTTATGTTACCTGAGTGGTGAGGTTATCCTATTAGGGGTTACTCTTCTATTTAGTTATGTTACCTGAGTGGGGAGGTTATCCTATTGAGGCTTACTCTTCTATTTAGTTATGTTACCTGAGTGGTGAGGTTATCCCATTAGGGCTTACTCTTCTATTTAGTTATGTTACCTGAGTGGGGAGGTTATCCCATTAGGGCTTACTCTTCTATTGAGTTCTGTTACCTGAGTGGGGAGGTTATCCTATTAGGGCTTACTCTTCTATTTAGTTATGTTACCTGAATAGGGAGGTTATCCTATTAGGGCTTACTCTTCTATTGAGTTCTTTTACCTGAGTGGGGAGGTTATCCTATTAGGGCTTACTCTTCTACTGAGTTATGTTACCTGAGTGGGGAGGTTATCCTATTAGGGCTTAATCTTCAATTTAGTTCTGTTACCTGAATGGGAAGGTTATCCTATTAGGGCTTACTCTTCTATTGAGTTTTGTTACCCGAGTGAGAAGGTTATCCTATTAGGGCTTACTCTTCTATTGAGCTCTGTTATCTGAGTGAGGAGGTTATCCTTTTAGGGCTTATTCTTCTATTGAGCTCTGTTACCTGAGTGGGTAGGTTAACCTCTTAGGGCTTACTTTTCTATTGAGTTATGTTACCTGAGTGGGGAGGTTATCCTATTAGGGCTTTCTCTTCTATTTAGGTCTGTTACCTAAATTGGGAGGTTATCCTATAAGCGCTTACTCTTCTATTGAGCTCTGTTACCTGAATGGGGAGGTTATCCTATTAGGGCTTACTCTTCTATTGAGTTCTGTTACCTGAGTCAGGAGGTTGTCCTATTAGGGCTTACTCTTCTATTGAGTTCTGTTACCTGAGTTAGGAGGTTATCCTATTAGGGCTTACTCTTCTATTGAGTTCTGTTACCTGAGTCGGGAGGATATCCTATTAGGGCTTACTCTTCTATTGAGTTCTGTTACCTGAGTGGTAAGGTTATCCTATAAGGGCTTACTCTTCTATTTAGTTATGTTACCTGAGTGGTGAGGTTATCCCATTAGGGCTTACTCTTCTATTTAGTTATGTTACCTGAATGGGGAGGTTATCCTATTGAGGCTTACTCTTCTATTTAGTTATGTTACCTGAGTGGTGAGGTTATCCCATTAGGGCTTACTCTTCTATTTAGTTATGTTACCTGAATGGGGAGGTTATCCTATTGAGGCTTACTCTTCTATTGAGTTCTGTTACCTGAGTGGGGAGGTTATCCCATTAGGGCTTACTCTTCTATTGAGTTCTGTTACCTGAGTGGGGAGGTTATCCTATTAGGGCTTACTCTTCTATTGAGTTCTGTTACCTGAGTGGGGAGGTTATCCTATTAGGGCTTACTCTTCTATTTAGTTCTGTTACCTGAATGGGGAGGTTATCCTATTAGGGCTTACTCTTCTATTGAGTTCTGTTACCTGAGTGGGGAGGTTATCCTATTAGGGCTTACTCTTCTATTTAGTTCTGTTACCTGAATGGGGAGGTTATCCTATTAGGGCTTACTCTTCTATTGAGTTCTGTTACCTGAGTGGGGAGGTTATCCTATTAGGGCTTACTCTTCTATTTAGTTCTGTCACCTGAATTGGGAGGTTATCCTATTAGGGCTTACTCTTCTACTGAGTTATGTTACCTGAATGGGAAGGTTATCCTATTGGGGCTTACTCTTCTATTGAGTTCTGTTACCTTAATGGGGAGGTTATCCTATAAGCGCTTACTCTTCTATTGAGCTCTGTTACCTGAGTGGGGAGGTTATTCTATTAGGGCTTACTCTTCTATTGAGTTCTGTTACGTGACTGGGGAGGTTATCCTATTAGGGCTTACTCTTCTATTGAGTTCTGTTACCTGAGTGGTAAGGTTATCCTATTAGGGGTTACTCTTCTATTGAGCTCTGTTACCTGAGTGGGGAGGTTATCCTATTAGGGCTTACTCTTCTATTTAGTTATGTTACCTGAGTGGGAAGGTTATCCCATTAGGACTTACTCTTCTATTTAGTTATGTTACCTGAGTGGTAAGGTTATCCCATTAGGGCTTACTCTTCTATTGAGTTATGTTACCTGAGTGGGGAGGTTATCCTATTAGGGCTTACTTTTCTATTGAGTTCTGTAACCTGAGTGGGGAGGTTATCCTATTAGGGCTTACTCTTCTATTTAGTTATATTACCTGAGTGGGAAGGTTATCTCATTAGGGCTTACTCTTCTTTTTAGTTATGTTACCTGAGTGGTAAGGTTATCCCATTAGGGCTTACACTTCTATTGAGTTATGTTACCTGAGTGGGGAGGTTATCCTATTAGGGCTTACTCTTCTATTGAGTTCTGTTACCTGAGTCGGGAGGTTATCCTTTTAGGGCTTACTCTTCTATTTAGTTATGTTACCTGAGTGGGAAGGTTATCCCATTAGGGCTTACTCTTCTATTTAGTTATGTTACCTGAGTGGTAAGGTTATCCCATTAGGGCTTACACTTCTATTGAGTTATGTTACCTGAGTCGGGAGGTTATACTATTAGGGCTTACTCTTCTATTTAGTTCTGTCACCTGAATTGGGAGGTTATCCTATTAGGGCTTACTCTTCTATTTAGTTCTGTTACCTGAATGGGGAGGTTATCCTATTAGGGCTTACTCTTCTATTGAGTTCTGTTACCTGAGTGGGGAGGTTATCCTATTAGGGCTTACTCTTCTATTTAGTTCTGTCACCTGAATTGGGAGGTTATCCTATTAGGGCTTACTCTTCTATTGAGTTCTGTTACCTGAATTGGGAGGTTATCCTATTAGGGCTTACTCTTCTATTTAGTTCTGTCACCTGAATTGGGAGGTTATCCTATTAGGGCTTACTCTTCTACTGAGTTATGTTACCTAAATGGGAAGGTTATCCTATTGGGGCTTACTCTTCTATTGAGTTCTGTTACCTTAACGGGGAGGTTATCCTATAAGCGCTTACTCTTCTATTGAGCTCTGTTACCTGAGTGGGGAGGTTATTCTATTAGGGCTTACTCTTCTATTTAGTTATGTTACCTGAGTGGTAAGGTTATCCCATTAGGGCTTACTCTTCTACTGAGTTATGTTACCTGAGTGGGGAGGTTATCCTATTAGGGCTTAATCTTCTATTTAGTTCTGTCACCTGAATTGGGAGGTTATCCTATTAGGGCTTACTCTTCTACTGAGTTATGTTACCTAAATGGGAAGGTTATCCTATTGGGGCTTACTCTTCTATTGAGTTCTGTTACCTTAACGGGGAGGTTATCCTATAAGCGCTTACTCTTCTATTGAGCTCTGTTACCTGAGTGGGGAGGTTATTCTATTAGGGCTTACTCTTCTATTTAGTTATGTTACCTGAGTGGTAAGGTTATCCCATTAGGGCTTACTCTTCTACTGAGTTATGTTACCTGAGTGGGGAGGTTATCCTATTAGGGCTTAATCTTCAATTTAGTTCTGTTACCTGAATGGGAAGGTTATCCTATTAGGGCTTACTCTTCTATTGAGTTTTGTTACCCGAGTGAGAAGGTTATCCTATTAGGGCTTACTCTTCTATTGAGCTCTGTTATCTGAGTGAGGAGGTTATCCTTTTAGGGCTTACTTTTCTATTGAGTTATGTTACCTGAGTGGGGAGGTTATCCTATTAGGGCTTTCTCTTCTATTTAGGTCTGTTACCTAAATTGGGAGGTTATCCTATAAGCGCTTACTCTTCTATTGAGCTCTGTTACCTGAATGGGGAGGTTATCCTATTAGGGCTTACTCTTCTATTGAGTTCTGTTACCTGAGTCAGGAGGTTGTCCTATTAGGGCTTACTCTTCTATTGAGTTCTGTTACCTGAGTTAGGAGGTTATCCTATTAGGGCTTACTCTTCTATTGAGTTCTGTTACCTGAGTCGGGAGGATATCCTATTAGGGCTTACTCTTCTATTGAGTTCTGTTACCTGAGTGGTAAGGTTATCCTATAAGGGCTTACTCTTCTATTTAGTTATGTTACCTGAGTGGTGAGGTTATCCCATTAGGGCTTACTCTTCTATTTAGTTATGTTACCTGAATGGGGAGGTTATCCTATTGAGGCTTACTCTTCTATTTAGTTATGTTACCTGAGTGGTGAGGTTATCCCATTAGGGCTTACTCTTCTATTTAGTTATGTTACCTGAATGGGGAGGTTATCCTATTGAGGCTTACTCTTCTATTGAGTTCTGTTACCTGAGTGGGGAGGTTATCCCATTAGGGCTTACTCTTCTATTGAGTTCTGTTACCTGAGTGGGGAGGTTATCCTATTAGGGCTTACTCTTCTATTGAGTTCTGTTACCTGAGTGGGGAGGTTATCCTATTAGGGCTTACTCTTCTATTTAGTTCTGTTACCTGAATGGGGAGGTTATCCTATTAGGGCTTACTCTTCTATTGAGTTCTGTTACCTGAGTGGGGAGGTTATCCTATTAGGGCTTACTCTTCTATTTAGTTCTGTTACCTGAATGGGGAGGTTATCCTATTAGGGCTTACTCTTCTATTGAGTTCTGTTACCTGAGTGGGGAGGTTATCCTATTAGGGCTTACTCTTCTATTTAGTTCTGTCACCTGAATTGGGAGGTTATCCTATTAGGGCTTACTCTTCTACTGAGTTATGTTACCTGAATGGGAAGGTTATCCTATTGGGGCTTACTCTTCTATTGAGTTCTGTTACCTTAATGGGGAGGTTATCCTATAAGCGCTTACTCTTCTATTGAGCTCTGTTACCTGAGTGGGGAGGTTATTCTATTAGGGCTTACTCTTCTATTGAGTTCTGTTACGTGACTGGGGAGGTTATCCTATTAGGGCTTACTCTTCTATTGAGTTCTGTTACCTGAGTGGTAAGGTTATCCTATTAGGGTTTACTCTTCTATTGAGCTCTGTTACCTGAGTGGGGAGGTTATCCTATTAGGGCTTACTCTTCTATTTAGTTATGTTACCTGAGTGGGAAGGTTATCCCATTAGGACTTACTCTTCTATTTAGTTATGTTACCTGAGTGGTAAGGTTATCCCATTAGGGCTTACTCTTCTATTGAGTTATGTTACCTGAGTGGGGAGGTTATCCTATTAGGGCTTACTTTTCTATTGAGTTCTGTAACCTGAGTGGGGAGGTTATCCTATTAGGGCTTACTCTTCTATTTAGTTATATTACCTGAGTGGGAAGGTTATCTCATTAGGGCTTACTCTTCTTTTTAGTTATGTTACCTGAGTGGTAAGGTTATCCCATTAGGGCTTACACTTCTATTGAGTTATGTTACCTGAGTGGGGAGGTTATCCTATTAGGGCTTACTCTTCTATTGAGTTCTGTTACCTGAGTCGGGAGGTTATCCTTTTAGGGCTTACTCTTCTATTTAGTTATGTTACCTGAGTGGGAAGGTTATCCCATTAGGGCTTACTCTTCTATTTAGTTATGTTACCTGAGTGGTAAGGTTATCCCATTAGGGCTTACACTTCTATTGAGTTATGTTACCTGAGTCGGGAGGTTATACTATTAGGGCTTACTCTTCTATTTAGTTCTGTCACCTGAATTGGGAGGTTATCCTATTAGGGCTTACTCTTCTATTTAGTTCTGTTACCTGAATGGGGAGGTTATCCTATTAGGGCTTACTCTTCTATTGAGTTCTGTTACCTGAGTGGGGAGGTTATCCTATTAGGGCTTACTCTTCTATTTAGTTCTGTCACCTGAATTGGGAGGTTATCCTATTAGGGCTTACTCTTTCTATTGAGTTCTGGTACCTGAGTGGGGAGGTTATCCTATTAGGGCTTACTCTTCTATTTAGTTCTGGTCACCTGAATTGGGAAGGTTATCCTATTAGGGCTTACTCTTCTACTGAGTTATGTTACCTAAATGGGAAGGTTATCCTATTGGGGCTTACTCTTCTATTGAGTTCTGTACCTTAACGGGTGAGGTTATCCTATAAGCGCTTACTCTTCTATTGAGCTCTGTTACCTGAGGTGGGGGAGGTATTCTATTAGGGGCTTACTCTTCTATTTAGGTTATGTTACCTGAGTGGTAAGGTTATCCATTAGGGCTTACTCTTCTATTGAGTTATGTTACCTTTGCGTGGGGAGTTATCCTATTAGGGCTTACTTTCTATTGAGTTCTGTAACCTGAGTGGGGAGGTTATCCTATTAGGGCTTACTCTTCTATTTAGTTATAGGTACCTGAGTGGGAAGGTTATCTCATTAGGGGCTTACTCTTCTTTTAGTTATGTTACCTGAGTGTAATGGTTATCCCATTAGGGCTTACACTTCTATTGAGTTATGTTACCTGAGTGGGGAGGTTATCCTATTAGGGCTTACTCTTCTATTGAGTTCTGTTACCTGAGTCGGGAGGTTATCCTTTTAGGGCTTACTCTTCTATTTAGTTATGTTACCTGAATGGGAAGGTTATCCTATTGGGGCTTACTCTTCTATTGAGTTCTGTTACCTGAGTGGTAAGGTTATCCCATTAGGGCTTACTCTTCTATTGAGCTCTGTTACCTGAGTGAGGAGGTTATCCTTTTAGGGCTTATTCTTCTATTGAGCTCTGTTACCTGAGTGGGGAGGTTATCCTATTAGGGCTTACTTTTCTATTGAGTTATGTTACCTGAGTGGGGAGGTTATCCTATTAGGGCTTACTCTTCTATATAGGTCTGTTACCTGAATGGGGAGGTTATCCTATAAGCGCTTACTCTTCTATTGAGCTCTGTTACCTGAATGGGGAGGTTATCCTATTAGGGCTTACTCTTCTATTGAGTTCTGTTACCTGAGTCAGGAGGTTATCCTATTAGGGCTTACTCTTCTATTGAGTTCTGTTACCTGAGTCAGGAGGTTATCCTATTAGGGCTTACTCTTCTATTGAGTTCTGTTACCTGAGTCGGGAAGATATCCTATTAGGGCTTACTCTTCTATTGAGTTCTGTTACCTGAGTGGTAAGGTTATCCTATAAGGGCTTACTCTTCTATTTAGTTATGTTACCTGAATGGGGAGGTTATCCTATTGAGGCTTACTCTTCTATTTAGTTATGTTACCTGAACGGGGAGGTTATCCTATTGAGGCTTACTCTTCTATTTAGTTATGTTACCTGAACGGGGAGGTTATCCTATTAGGGCTTACTCTTCTATTTAGTTATGTTACCTGAGTGGGAAGGTTTTTCCATTAGGGCTTACTCTTCTATTTAGTTATGTTACCTGAGTGGTAAGGTTATCCCATTAGGGCTTACTCTTCTATTGAGTTATGTTACCTGCGTGGGGAGGTTATCCTATTAGGGCTTACTCTTCTATTGAGTTCTGTTACCTGAGTGGGGAGGTTATCCTATTAGGGCTTACTCTTCTATTTAGTTCTGTTACCTGAATGGGGAGGTTATCCTATTAGGGCTTACTCTTCTATTGAGTTCTGTTACCTGAGTGGGGAGGTTATCCTATTAGGGCTTACTCTTCTATTAGTTCTGTTACCTGAATGGGGAGGTTATCCTATTAGGGCTTACTCTTCTATTGAGTTCTGTTACCTGAGTGGGGAGGTTATCCTATTAGGGCTTACTCTTCTATTTAGTTCTGTCACCTGAGTGGGAGGTTATCCTATTAGGGCTTACTCTTCTACTGAGTTATGTTACCTGAATTGGAAGGTTATCCTATTAGGGCTTACTCTTCTATTGAGTTCTGTTACCTGAGTGGGGAGGTTATCCTATTAGGGCTTACTCTTCTATTGAGCTCTGTTACCTGAGTGGGGAGGTTATCCTATTAGGGCTTACTCTTCTATTGAGTTCTGTTAACTGAGTGGGGAGGTTATCCCTATTAGGGCTTACTCTTCTATTGAGTTCTGTTACCTGAATGGTAAGGTTATCCTATTAGGGCTTACTCTTCTATTAGTTATGTTACCTGAGTGGTGAGGTTATCCTATTAGGCTTACTCTTCTATTTAGTTCTGTTACCTGAGTGGGGAAGGTTATCCCATTAGGCTTACTCTTCTATTTAGTTATGTTACCTGAGTGGTGAGGTTATCCTATTAGGGCTTACTCTTCTATTGAGTTATGTTACCTGAGTGGGGAGGTTATCCTATTAGGGCTTACTCTTCTATTGAGTTCTGTTACCTGAGTGGGGAGGTTATCCTATTAGGGCTTACTCTTCTATTTAGTTATGTTACCTGAGTGGGGAGGTTATCCTATTAGGGCTTACTCTTCTATTTAGTTATGTTACCTGAGTGGGAAGGTTATCCATTAGGGCTTACTCTTCTATTGAGTTATGTTACCTGAGTGGTAAGGTTATCCCATTAGGGCTTACACTTCTATTGAGTTATGTTACCTGAGTGGGGAGGTTATCCTATTAGGGCTTACTCTTCTATTGAGTTCTGTTACCTGAGTGGGAAGGTTATCCCATTAGGGCTTACTCTTCTATTTAGTTATGTTACCTGAGTGGTAAGGTTATCCCATTAGGGCTTACACTTCTATTGAGTTATGTTACCTGAGTCGGGAGGTTATACTATTAGGGCTTACTCTTCTATTTAGTTCTGTCACCTGAATTGGGAGGTTATCCTATTAGGGCTTCCTCTTCTATTTAGTTCTGTTACCGGAATGGGGAGGTTATCCTATTAGGGCTTACTCTTCTATTGAGTTCTGTTACCTGAGTGGGGAGGTTATCCTATTAGGGCTTACTCTTCTATTTAGTTCTGTCACCTGAATTGGGAGGTTATCCTATTAGGGCTTACTCTTCTACTGAGTTATGTTACCTAAATGGGAAGGTTATCCTATTGGGGCTTACTCTTCTATTGAGTTCTGTTACCTTAACGGGGAGGTTATCCTATAAGCGCTTACTCTTCTATTGAGCTCTGTTACCTGAGTGGGGAGGTTATTCTATTAGGGCTTACTCTTCTATTTAGTTATGTTACCTGAGTGGTAAGGTTATCCCATTAGGGCTTACTCTTCTACTGAGTTATGTTACCTGAGTGGGGAGGTTATCCTATTAGGGCTTAATCTTCAATTTAGTTCTGTTACCTGAATGGGAAGGTTATCCTATTAGGGCTTACTCTTCTATTGAGTTTTGTTACCCGAGTGAGAAGGTTATCCTATTAGGGCTTACTCTTCTATTGAGCTCTGTTATCTGAGTGAGGAGGTTATCCTTTTAGGGCTTACTTTTCTATTGAGTTATGTTACCTGAGTGGGGAGGTTATCCTATTAGGGCTTTCTCTTCTATTTAGGTCTGTTACCTGAATGGGGAGGTTATCCTATAAGCGCTTACTCTTCTATTGAGCTCTGTTACC
>CM050167.1:162973406-163063745 GCA_027410445.1 Discoglossus pictus | reverse complement strand
GTCTTGTGTAGCATAAGGATCTAAGTTCTGAAAAGAACTTACTCCAGCAAACAGAATTACCAGCATCAATAACGAAATTCACACTTTTTAAATGATGTGAACCAGTATATCAACTTTATTACTGATTTCAGACATATTTATATCACATTCTAGCAACAACAGACCAATCAATTCAAATGTGCATCCATGGTTACACCCAATCCTAGCTCACGTTATGACCCCTGCCTGCCAGTCTAAGACAATCACCCATTGTTTTCCCTTGGCACAGATGTATTCTTGGTAGGGGTTAATTACATACAATAGGCATATAGACACCAGGCAGAGGCTTGTGATACATAGAGAGATACTGGTGTCATGTGAGTCCTAGGGTCAATTGTCTCCCTAATCTTGTGAATAAGGGACTAGTCCATTACTATGAAATATTGGGCATATACAATATTTCCCTTGTAAGTGCTAGCCCCCCCCTAAAGCCCAACACAGACATACATCCCATCATGTTTATACACACACCCAAACTATAAACATCGGTACCACAGTATGGGCCCAGTGGCACCCAGGCAACTTTAAACAGGCATAACAAGGAAGAACACACAAATCCCCAATGTTAACCCATCTCAGTGGGCCCCTTTCCCCTGGCACAGTAAGCCTATCCTAGAAGGCTGAGGGCATCGGTCTGTAAGGCATTGCACAGCTGGTGCCTTTGCATGCTACAGCCATGACAGGCTCTAACTATACCACTCTACCCTTGTGCATGCTCATACCAAATGTACTAATTGGCTTAAAAAAAATTCAGGGCCACATTAGTTAGCATTTATTAGCAATGATGACCAAACTAGAATTTTATATTGATGAAGGTTATTAAAATATTGCATGTTGTCAGAGTATCTCTGTTGTTTCCCATTACTCAAGGGAGGATTCATCTTTCTAGACAATCCATCATTAAAATAATTAGACCATGAATGGCACCCCTCTTGAACCTTTTATGTGACATGCCTGTCCTAGGCCCACTAAAGTAAACAGGGATTTAAATCCTGGAAAGTATAAGCTCGGTGGGGCCACCAACATTGACTATAGCTACAGTTGTACATCCTTGTGTGTAAATCTATCTAGTAAATGCTTTCCAATTGTGTTCAATCCCCTTACTTTCTAACGCATTTACTTCACCACCTCAAATAAAATAAAAGGGAGAGCGGGTACGTACATGGGTTAAAAATTTCTTGTGGGATGTCAGAAATTTGGGGTTGAAATATCTACATTTGCAGGACATATGTAATGGAAAAACTAGATTCCAAAGAAATTATAAAAAACATTGTAACAAAGGTCTAAGTAAGCATTTAAAAATTGCCAAACTGTCCGTTGCATTTTATTTCTACTACCTTAGAAAATAGTGCTGTAGACAATTGAGGACTCTTTATAAATAATAATAAATTGTGTATAACATTTTAAAGTAATGGATTAAAGGTTTTCCCACAAAGTAAATTTTTAAACCAGGTTTAAAAAAAAAAAAAAAAATTTAACACGTTTTGTCTGCCTTTCTTTTTTTTTTTTTTTTTTAAAGAAAACCATTTAATAGGTTCCCTCTTCAATTTAGTATTAGCCAAATAGAACAATAACGTGAGGAAAACCTAACAGATAGATCTCTGGAGGGGGTGAGTGTGTTACTTGTAATTGACTCTTTATAATCATATTTGGGAACGGTGGTAGACCAGAAAGGGATTTTGTAGTGGTCAGTTGCACACTGTGGGGGGACCATTATGGATTTATGCATCTCCAATGCCCACTATTTGATGTATATATTTAAAAAAAAAAAAAAAAGTAACATCTTCACATTAGCAGACTCTGCAAGTACAGTACATGGAATGGTCAGACTTTATTTTCAAGGCACAAGGAGGCAGTTACAGAGTAGTGTTCCTGCAGAAAGCCTCTGCTGAACACTGGCCTGAGCAGCGATCCACCAATGAATCAACAAGATTCCCCTCTTGAACAGATAATTATAAAAAATAAATAAATAAATTTTTAAAAAAATGAACATTCCCCAAACTGGTAGGAGGTATGGAAGACACAAACATAAAAAAAAAATGACACTATTAGGGAGCCACTCATTTCCATTCAATGCAACTTAAAATAGTAAATTTTTGATAAAGTGAACCATTCCCAAATTAATGTTTAACTAATTTGGAGTCAAAAAACAAAAAACAAATAAAATTATGGTCTGCCAAAACCCAGGTTAAAGCACAAGTAGAGTCTAGGGGCCTCATTCAATTGCAATTTGCCCAATTGAATCGGGCTCTAAATAAGCACATCGCATATTTTTTTAACAAAAGTTTTTAGTTAGTGAATACCTTGCTTTTGGATAAAAGTTCACTAAATAAAAACTTCTGTAAAAAAAATATGCGATGTGCTTATTTAGAGCCCTATTCAATTGGCCAAATCGCAATTGAATGAAGCCCTAGGTAAATAAACCCAAAGAATATACACTAATAAAGTTTAATGAAAAGTGTTGGTTAGGAAATAGTTAGCATATGTTATTTTAAAGCAGCATTGCAATCAATGTACATTTTATATAAAATTTAAGAGTCACCCTTTTTTGGAAATAGGGTAACTATAGACATTAACCAGCAAATTTCTTTGTATATTTTTGGGTCCCTCAAAACGTTTGGTGATATTACCCCGAGTTTATAACGAATGTAAAGTTCCTTTGCTGAAGTGCAAGTGTGTCCCCTGTACACTTGATATAGCATGAAGACAAAGTTCCAAACCATTTTGGGAGTAGAATGATGACCTTTAACAAAACTCATTGGTGAGGAGATGGTTAACAAGGGTGCTGCACCCGGTATAAGCTAATGACGCGGCGCGCATGCGCGCCGGGTCAAGGCGGAGCAGAAGCAGGTGAGAGGGAGGTATTTAGAGGGGGAGACAGTGAGGAGGGGGGTTGAGGATGAGGATGAATAGGGAGGTTGAGGATGAGGAGGAGGGGGGGGGTTGAGGATGAGAGGAGGGGGGGGGGTTGAGGATGAGGAGGAGGGGGGGGGTTGAGGATGAGGAGGAGGGGGGTTGAGGATGAGGAGGAGGGGGGGGTTGAGGATGAGGAGGAGGGGGGGTTGAGGATGAGGAGGAGGGGGGGTGAGGATGAGGAGGAGGGGGGATGAGGAGGAGGAGGGGGGGATGAGGAGGAGGAGGGTGTCGAGGATGAGGAGGAGGAGGGTGTCGAGGATGAGGAGGAAGAGGTGTCGAGGATGAGGAGGAAGAGGGTGTCGAGGATGAGGAGGAAGAGGGTGTCGAGGATGAGGAGGAGGGTGAGGATGAGGAGGGAGGGTGAGGATGAGGAGGGAGGGTGAGGATGAGGAGGGAGGTTGAGGATGAGGAGTGGGTTGAGGATGAGGAGTGGGGTTGAGGATGAGGAGTGGGGTTGAGGATGAGGAGTGGGGTTGAGGATGAGGATGGGGTTGAGGATGAGGAGGGGGGTTGAGGATGAGGAGGGGGGGAAGAGACACAGGGAAGGGAGAGGGGAGAAGAGACACGGGAGAGAGAGGGGACACAAGAGGGGGACACAGAGGGCACAAGAGGGACACCGGGGGCAGCGCATTTCCCACCCTCGGCTTATACTCGAGTCGCTCATTTTACCCAGTATTTTGGTAAAATAGGTGCCTCGGCTTATACTCTAATATATACGGTAACTTCATTAAATACAAGAAACATGTACATACCTTTTCAAGCAACACACTCCTTTGTCCTTGTGGTCCTCAGTTAGTAAAAGTCTCCTAACTTCCTAACTTTACCAATAGCGTCATGTGCGTTTTCTGTACGTCAAAAATAAAAATTTTAATAAAGTTTGCGATCCGCGTTCTCACGAACAATACGGTTCTTGCCAAATCTAAATGCCTTCGTAAAATAAGTTTTTCTTTTCAGTTCTTAAAAACCTTGCCCTTAACATATTGTGCTTTAGCTGTCATTTTTAGAATTTACCAATATAATAACATCTCTATTGGCAATAGCTCTAGAGATTTTCCTGCTGTCCTTGCAGGGTTTTCATGAGATCTGCCCATATTACATATTATGTGGTATGTGGTTTTTCAGTGTTTGGAGTTTAACTTTCAGAAATGAGTTTGGAATAGGAAACACATTTTAAAGGGAAAAAAAGTGACGTAACCCCCCCCCCCCCCCCAAAAAAAAAACAAAAACACACACACCACCATACAAGCCAATACTGTGATAACATTTTTGGGCAGTGAGGGGTAAAGAGGGATGGCGTCAGTCTCAATCATATCCAATTACCAAACAAAGGCTTAGGATTTCTCCCAGTGCCCTCCTCCCCTACCCCTCACTCCAATGATAACTACAATCACATGCTCTTATCATCCAGCTCTCAGGGAGTGATGTAACAAACATAAAATGGAATCCTGTACTTAAACAGTCTTCAAAAAAATTCTGATTTCCCCCCAAAAATATTTTACACAGTTGCGAATATTGGTAGAATGGTACATTTTGACCTGCTGTGGTCCATTAATTCTTTGTAAGAGACAATTCTTGTACGACCAGATATACATGAAAACCGGTCACTGATAAGACATACATTTCTTTCATATCATGTGTTCTGTGTTTTATAAGGGGCAACAACATGTAATGAAATAAATCATCCTAAAAGATGGCAGATTTGTGTTGAGAAAGTGCTAAATAACACACATCAGTAATTAGACATAGATTTGTTATTCTGAAAACTGAAAAGGTGCTATAATATTTAGGGAGGTTAGGAGAATTCACAACAAAAAAAAAAAACAACCAGCTGCGTGAACTAAAGAGCTAACATTTTTTTGGGAAAATCTGGATTTTTGAAAGGTTTAGAAGCACCAAATCAATGTTATGCTTGTTAAATCAATTCCTCAGAGCTGGCTCGTAGGGATGTGTTGTTGTGGTTATCAGTGGGGAAGAAGGGAACAGATAGCCTCGGTTAGATATTTGGATTGAAATTGACACCACACCTCTTCCCTCCCTCTAGCCTAGAAGCATGACGTTGCATCAATAGATGCAACCACAGCTCTCCAGAAACATAAAAACACTTATGCACACAATCTTTACCTACACATAACGATTCCTCCAGGGTCCAGTAGACGTATCAGAATGCCATTTTGCTCCAATTAGAAATCTATAAGATGTTTTCCTGCTTAATTAGCCTCTTTTAAAATAGAACTTAACATACATATTTTGTCGTTGTAGAGGGGTCCTTCAAACAAATTAATGAATGTACGCAAGATATTTTAGGATTTCTTTATTCATGCCACGTATACAATATCACTGATTACCTCACAGGTGACATCATCCATGACATCATACAAAATAATTTACCTTATGACATGCTTATTTCGGCCACTTTAAAATAAAAAAAGTGCTCAATGAATTTACTTTCCTTCAGCTGAAATTCTCAGGAGAGTGTGTCCTTGTAAACAAATGAGCTTTACAATAGACCTTATCAAAGCACTGACCGTTCTGGATGCCATATAACCACTGTGCAAACCAAAACTTCCTCCCACTTCAAGTTGATTAGCAGAAAACCAAAAATGACAGATTTCAGTGCAACATAATGGTCTATAAAAAGGTAGTAAATTAGAGACTACAGATATTTTTTTTTACATTCTGAAAGAAATTTACCTGATTTCAAGTGTAGTTGCTCAAAATAATATATAATAAATATAGGACTACAGCAATCCTTTAAACCAGGGGTAGCCTATTTGCATACTTCACCAAATTCTAAATATCTGTATGAAAAAATACATTGCAGCCAAGTCCATATTTAATGTTTATGGATAAACGAAGAAAGAAAAAAACAAACACTTTGTCAATTTATTTCCAGTGTGCTTCTGAATTTTTTGTTAAATACCCCTTCTGGATCGCTACCTTGTTGTGGTTTAGGGACGTGTTCCTCAGTGAAGATGTGAGCTATACCATGTGCAGGTCATAGCAATTGTGGACCACTGGAGATGCAACTGGCAACCCACTCCAGTATCTTTGCCACGAAAGCTCTATGGATGAGCCCAACTAGATGCAAGATCTGCCTGGCGTGACTTGGTCCATAGGGTCATGGAGGATCAAACAACTGAACAAAAAAGGGACTTAAAAAATAGTGCAAAGGGTAACTTAAGAATTTGGATGCATAAAAAAGTAAAATGTCATAAAATGCATTCAAGGCCATAAATAAAGTATCCAGAGTTTATTTTTCTGATCCTGGTCTGTCTGATAACTTCCCATGCCTTTAAAAACAGGCTAAAAAACATATACCATGTTGCTTTTTTTCCTTTTGCAGTTGGAGATCATATAATAGACAAATAGTCTGGAAATGAAAGAGTGTATGTAAGATTGATGGATTATGCCTGCATCTGATAGAGGAGAATTAAAAGTGTCTTAAAAAAACAAAACAAAACAAATAAAAAATATGTTGTTTTGCATGCACATTGCTGATCAGCCAATCAGCAAGTATCGGTGACGTCACCGCTACATCTGATTACCTCCGAGTTATGCTCAGACGTTGCACCGAACCCCTCCTGCGTTCTCAATCCTCCAGTGCCACCAATCAATAAAACACTATATTCCGCCCCTCTGTCGCCTCCCTCCCTATTAAGCTGCCTGTGAGTTTGAAAAGTATGCTAAATTTACCATGGATTTTCTGGGGGTGTCAACATTTAATGCCAACCGTTTGCAAATGCAAGAAATTCAGCAGACTTTAGGTTAAGTGTTTAAATGTTTATTTTGGTATTTTTTCCCCATACACTACTAATTCTCCTCTATCAGATGCATTCATAATCCAGCAAACTTACACATGGCTTTAATGCAATAGAGAGTGCCATTCCAATAAACTGCCACACAGTGACAGCCATCTACATTACAGCAGCAGTTTTTACTTCCATATAGATTCACTCACTATATACAGTGGCTGCTGAATATTCCATTTAGGTATCTCCAGAAACCCACTACTGGTTTGTGCAAAAATAGCACACTAAGAGCACATTAACACAAAGTGCCATCAGAGCACATATGCGACATTAGCTATGCATACAGAATTGCTGGTTGCTTGAATGCATAGCAACTGCCCATTAAGTTATGTGAACACTAAAACAGATTTGTTAAGGACTGATGGAAATCTTAGGCTTAGGATTGGTCAGTTGAGACAAACACACATGCTTAAAACAAAAACAAGACTGCCCTAATTGTTCGTGCCCCTAGCCAAACTACAACTTTGCCACTTGGAGACGAATGAGATCCATTTCCCTATTTGGCACTTTGCTTTTAGCCATTACTATCATTTATTTAGAAAAAAAAATAGTCTTTACCAAAGGCCTTTTTGCATGGAACAAATTTAAAAAAAAAATACTGCAAAGGTTAACAAAACAATTAGTATTGAAAAATATGGTATTGCAGCAAACACATGTGTTGGAAAAGATGGCAGTTTAATGAGCATCAGACTAAAAGCAATTGCAACAATAAACATGAGCAACCATGGACCCCCAAGGAGTAATTTCATTATAATTAGGAACAATTACACTCTTGCACAAAGATGTAGGTAATGGCCAAGGGAGAGGATCACATAGACTGGATTATACAATTAATCAGTTTTAATAAAATTAAAAAATATATTTTACTCAAACATCCAACCGATTATGCATCACATCCAAAAATGACGTTAGAGGGTGCTTGTCATCCTTTAAGACATCCTGATAATTTAAGATAAAAGATACTTCTAGCCCTAAATATTCTCCATATCACAAAAGATTAAAAGCATTAATCAGGTTGTAGGAGCATCCAGTTATTTTCCCAAAAACACACAACAAAACGGTTTCTTACAATAAAATTTACCTTTAAGCCCGTAAGAAAGACAGCGAGCGTGCCCCTTTAAACTATTCATATTTAAAGTTGTCATACAAGATCTATAATTCATCATTCCAGCATTATGAACAAGCCCCTAGGCTCCCTTTTATGATCTCAAAATCGCTTTAACAAAGCCTTATATAGAATCTAACAAGGACGCTGAGCTTAAACATGGTTTATTTTAACTTGATCACATTGTCTCAAAAAAAAAAAAAAAAAAAGACAGCATTTATCCACAGTGTAGATATTATAAGTAAAAATATCCAGATGTATCAAATAGTCTACAAATCAGCCCAAGCAGCTCCTGATTTATTCATCTTGTCAGTGAAGAAATAGGCCGTGCTTGTGTAGAGAGCACTTTAGCTCAGTTGTTCTACTCGTAAAAGGACATTTTTATAATGTAACTTTAGCAGACAGGCAATGCCGAAGCCGATACAGATCTGAATTTCTCCTCGAGGTCACACAGTTGTATCAGTGTTGAGCACGTCGAGAACAATTTAACCTCAGCATTTTTTCCCCTTTAATACATATTGTCTTTTTCATTAGGTTTCTATTTGAGGAAAAATATATTAGTTTTTTTTTTCTTCTTTATAAACAGCTGCTTGTTCTTTTTTTGCTGATAAAATTGGATTTATGATTAATTCTAGGGAGGGTTCTGATCTGAGATGCAATATTTTTTTTATGGAACAAAAAAGTAAAATAAAAAATGATATGGATATTTTAAATTGTAAATAGATTTGACAGAAAATATGAACCAAAAAAAAAAAAAAAGGTCCATCTAGGATGCGCTAAAAGCTTGGCTTAGTTAAAGAATCAGGATGGCCTTGTGCTTATCCCAGGCATACTTAAAGGGCCGCTCTGGTTCAAGAAGGATATTTGGAAGGTATGTTACAAGCTAACAATATTAACAAACGTTTAAAGACATAAAACATTTTAAACAAGTCAAAAATAAATAAATATTTTATATAGGGATTCAATCTGGTCTTTGAATTATCAGGAACTAATACCACAATCAGGAGGTGTAAGTCGTATCTGCCAGTGGAGAAATGGTGAGAAGTCCAAGAATTTGCAATATAAGTTGGATTTGATTGGATTTGGCACTACCCTCTTTCTATAAGCTTCCATTAATAGATGCAAGCACCGCACTCAAAATGTCCTTCTTACGGCCTCAAAAGGCTCCAAATTATCATGGATGTCTCTAGGATCAACTAACCGATTGAAAATGACTTTCCAATTAAGAATTAGAACAGTATTACATCAGTATTGTTCATTCTTAAATCAAGCATGTCTGAGAACAATGATAGCGAGTTCCAGAAGTGGACTTCGGTTACACAGTCTACTAACAAGGCCCAATAAAAAGCTGAAACACACATAAGGTGTTTGCGATTTCCCTGTTTGGGTAGAATTGCCTGGTATTTTGGGGCTGCATCACTCTGTAGGATGAGACCAGACTTCTATACTAAAGAATATTTCTCCTTGAAGGGCACAAGTGAGCTAAAAAAGTATGGTTCGTTCTCAGATGGAGCACCTCTCTTTTTGCCAATTTAGCTTTATGATTTTAGGTTAGTAAGAATCAAACTTTTCAAATATATTAAAGAATTTCAATGACTAGTGTGCAATCACATAAAATAGTTGTCAGTGTTGGGGACGTTTGCGATGTTGGTAACGCAGTTGCGACGTTGCGAAGCAAGGTGGCAAACGATCGCTTTGCAAAGCATGACAGCACTGTCACACATGCGAATCAGCACTTAGGCTGCAATGAGATCCAAAGACACTTATTGCAGCCAGCATCCCCGTCACACATGCGAGCTTTGAGAAGCAGCAATTAAGTTGAATTGTGAGGGTCGCAACTGAGAGCCAAGCGCGCAAATTTAAAAACCCTAGAAAAAAAAAAAAAAAGAAACAAAAATAATACCACACTCATAGACAGCACAGGGGGAGAGCCAGGAAACCTGGGAGTGAGGTTGCAAGCGATTTGGAGGCATATTTGGGGGTTTTCCTCAATCCAAAACAAAAAAAAAAAACAACACCAACAATGCCAGGCAAGCAGGACTTTGAAAATAAAAAACAAACTGCCTTCAGAGTGTAAAAAAGGAAAAACGCAAACATTTAGAAGACACACAGAGGAGAAAGACACAGGGAAGGGACCCGTACAGTAGGTGGGAGGAAAGGCTCACAATGAATGCCGAAGGTGCTCATTGTGAGCCACGTGAGGAGCAACAAAGTCGCTCAGCGTGGGGCTCACGATCAGCGTCGAAGGTGATCAGCGAGAAGCAGGAAAGTTGAAGTGCACAGGGGAGAGGCTCGGAATGAGCGCTGAAGATGCTCAGAGGAGCAAAAGCCTCACATTGTGTGGCAAACAGCATTGCCAGCCTTACGATTTTAATTGTGTGACACTTTCCCACTTCCATTTTAAGACTATTCCATGTATTACCCTTTCTGTAATGTAGCCCATGTTTACCCCTTATGTATGTTTTTGAAATAATTTTCTATATTGATTCTGCCACAGACGAAGAAAAAAAGAAAAAAAAAAAGTCAATTAATGCAATCAAGACAAGGCCTAGGGAATAACTTAAATGCAAGAGGCAATATGCACAATGAGCGAGTTAAAGACTGAGCCGATTCACAATAACGGACAACATTAGGTACCAACAGTTTGAGAGAGGGAATATTTAGCTGGAAAGAAGGGAAGTATGACTGTGTGCAGGATTTTGAGAGAAAAAGGGAGGTGATGGAGGCAATTCGAGAATAGGAGATTTGTGAAATGGATAGACTCAGGGGGAGAGAAACTAGATCAGATGAGGTGGAGGATAGAGAGTACAATAAAAATGTGAAGGAGAAAGGAAAGCTATTGGGAAAATAATACAGAAACAGGAGGCTAAATTGGGAAGAGAGACAGTAAAATAAGTGAAACTGTGCATGGAAATATACAGAGGGTTAGGTAGAATAAATGGCAAGAAAGTCGTGGTGATGAATGGTAAAAGTGAATTACGTAGGTTTGGATCATAGATGAAAACATTCAAACTTTCCAATGATTTTACATTACCCTAGCCATGTTGGCCTTTTGGGAAAAACAAGGATCTTAAATTGGACTGATGAGTCATGCACACAGCATGCAGTTTGAGTAAAACAATTAAGGACGTGACTATCTGCCTAGGTTTGCCATCATTGCATGCAAGCACCCCTATTTTAAAAATTAAACTTTCTTTATACTATTGTAACATGGTATACATTGTCCTCACGGTCAGAGATTTTATGCACAACAACAAGAAAAAAAAAAGTGAGAAAAAACATTTACATTTCAGATGTTTCACTCACATTTTTTTGTATTGTCCCCAATATCTGTGAAGCCAGTAGCCTCCATGGGTGAATCCAAGCCACTTTTTCAAAATATCCCATTTGTTTACAGGTTTATCAATGAATGGCGGAATCATTTGTAATGATTCACCTAGCTGGCACAGGAACAATTAGCAAGCGTGGCCTGGATCCAGCCCCAGAGGTCTAACATTAAACAAGCTTGGCCTAACCCAACTTTGTAATGAATTACTGTCCATATTTATTTTTATCTGCCAAGTTACAGTTGAACATTTGAGAGCTACACGTCCGAGCTCTGTCCATTTGGAGAGGTCTCTGTACAGTTCAATCTAAAATATTGGGACCCCACAAATAACTTATTGTCCTTGAAGACCAGTCTGGCACAACTTGTAATATAAAAAGGGTGTAACTTTCTAGCTGGGAAATCTACAATATTCTTATAGCATCCCGATATTCACTAACTTAATTGCTAATAATGTTGAATCAATGCTTTAATGCTTTGCTGGCTTTTCCAGTACTAAAAAACAGATGCCCATTTAATTTATTAAGCAGTTTTCTTTCTAATTGAGCTTATTGCATCAATTAACTGTCATTTCTATAACTGGACAGCACAATCATGCAATAATTAAGGTAACAATTAGCCTTGAACATCCAGAATGTAGCTACTGAATGGTATAAAATACGACACGTTTGGCTTGGAGTTTTAGAAGTGCATGCATTCCATTTGAAGACGGACACATTGAAACAAGGGTCTACCTAAATATTTTAGATTTGCAACATATTTAGCTTCATATTAACACTATGGAGATTTTTGGTGCCTTACAAATAAAGTTATAAAACATTTAATAGTATAGATTAGTAGTGGGAATGGAGGGAATCCCTTGATATTCTTATTGAGGGAAGTGGAGTTTGAGCAACGTAATGTTGCTCAGTCTCAGCATTTTACATATTCCTATGCCTTGTGCTTTACTGACAAAGGGCCTCATTCTATGGCTACGCTTTGGAGATCCAGGCTCGCAAATGCTGATCGCTAGCTACTTTGCGATTCAATTGCCTTCCGTTTGCGTGTGTGGATCAGGTTATGTTCTACTAGCTACAATTCCTTGCAATTTCGTCAATCGACGCTTAATTCCTGTAACAGCTACCCCGGTAGTGAGAGGGTACCAGCCGTTGGAGACGTCCTTTTCTTAAGCAAGGTGCTGTGCAGTAATGAAATGTTTATTCCCTCCTCCACGATATCCCATTGTATAATCCAGGAGTACTGTAAAATGTGGCAGAGTAACGGTACCATAGATCCCCCCCAAAGAACGAGACAATGCTACGTTTTGAAGGGTCAAGTAGAACTCTGCTTTATTAAAAAAACAAAACACATTTTTTAAACACTTCCCATACACAGTAGGGGCAGTGACTACCTTTGGTCAACCCCTAATTACCTCTGGCCAATCAGACAGGGTTATTGCGTGGGAGCCAGGAGTCCCCTCCCCCAGGAGCCGCCCACTAGGCGTGGCTAACTGCTCATTCTCCCTCTGACGGTGGAGAGTGTAACATCACTAGTCTTACTTATTCCCCTGCTGGGAGTATGGGGAAACCCCAGGTCATCTCATTATTCAAGAGTCCTTACCCCCATTGTTCCTGGTGCCATCTTGTCTGCTAAAACCCTTTTGTTCTGTTATCTCTTGTGTGGTTTAGCAAATCCGATTAAGAGGCAGATGGGCAACTCCTGACCAAGTGTATGAGACCAAAGATATGTGACTGCATACCACACAATACAATATTTTTACAGATATAACAACAACATTTTATAACCCAGAACATATCTGCAGATAGCTTAGGTCTGAGCACACATTATTACTGAATGGCGCTCAGACCACATACATACAGTATAGCAATGTGATCATATTTTAACCAAGAATTAAATAACCATAAAACAGCGTAAAACATTGATGGGTTCCGTTACAATTCCCTTAAAGCCTTTGATCTTTCACAGCCACAAGCGCAAACTATTCCTAAATCGCATTTAATTGCTCAGATTACCCTTCAGTCAAGCCCATAAAATGGTTAAATGCGAACCACAGCTTACTTGTACCAAGGAGGGGTCGCAAAGGGATTAGTTACAAATTGTAGCACTTAAGCAAATAAAAAAAAAACAAAAAAAAAAATCCAGCACTGTAAATGATGGGGAACACAATGGTTGACATTAGAATGAAAAAAGGACAACATTATCTAGCTCACACATCGCCAAAATAGAATACTTTATTTCATGTTTATTTTCCGTCAGAAGTCCTTCAGGCTTCAACCTCCAAGCCTGTAGAACTTTGGAATCCAACCTCCATTTATATTCCAAGTCCTATGGGCTTGAAAAAAAATGAGTTAGGGGATTGTAAGTCATTCCAGTCTGTAGGATGGAAATTAAACATGAAATTAAGTAATTGATTTTGGCAGTGTGCAAGCTTGAGAATGTTGTGCTTTTAATCCTCATGTCACCCATCGTGTTCCCCATCATTTACAGTGCTCCTTGAAACACAAGTTACAGCTGCGATCATGTTCAAGCCCATGAATGCTTACTGCCGATAGCATGGTTTGCGATCGTCGGGAAGGAGGGCCGATTTGCGCGCTCAGCCAATTGAAAAGCAGCATAAACGTAGGGCAACGCGAGGACGTAAACCAATCGCAGCAAATCTGCGATTTGTGATGGAGTTATGACCCCTAATTGAATGAGGCCCAAGGCATGGGTCTAGGAGTTGCGGTGGGTTCATTAATATTACATTGCTTGACCTGGTCTTGTCACTGCTTTTGTACCTCTCTGACTCCTCCTCTATCAGTGTCTCTCCATCACATATTATGAAGATCAAGTTATATAAAATTATATACAGAATTCATGAGCACTCTGCATTTATATAGGTTTTCTGGTCAATGCACATTTATGGAGGGATGGACCAGTAGAGGAAAGCCCAGAGCACAGAAAGGTTCACGTAACAAAATAATATTATTAATAATAAAATAAAAAAAACACACAAAAAAAAACAAAAAAAACACAGTTGTTGCAAATGTGAAATTTCTGTGTAAAAATATTGCACCCTTGTTATTGTCTTGCATGTATTTGAGGTACACGCTTCCTCCCTTGGTGTGCAGGCTCAACACTAGATGGAGGATGCACTCTGCAGTGGGTGGTCTAGGAATAGAAGCTTACCTATCAACTATATAACAATATTATTCTAATGATCATCACAGTATTCTAAACTGTTAATTATTAAGTGGTAGTACTATTCCAGATTTTATAAACTGTAAATTTTACAAAAATGTGCACAAGAACCCATTTAATCTGGTAGGCTGCGGGCATTAGTCTTACATCAGATCCTTATTTTTGTGACTTGTTAGAATACAAACATGTGCCAAGTGTTTGCTGTAACTTTTCTGTGCATGCTCATTTTTCACTGACTGGAAGAACGAAGAAAATGTATGAAGAGTTTAAAAGTGCAAATGAAGATATTATTTTTCTTTGTTGCATCCATTTTTTTTATTTTTATTATGGTTCTGGAGCAGAATATACTGCTTTGAATGTATAACTGTCTTTGGGGGGTTTGTCCCAGTCATTCCAATCCTCAACACTATGTCTATACAAGTCATAAGTGTGTGCCAATGAGATCTAGCGTTGGACATACTCTGACCATACAGGGGGATTTCTTGTTCTTTAACAATACATTTAAAACACCTTTTACTAACGTTTTTTTGTTGTTATTTTACAAACAATTACACTATTATAATGGTTAAAAGTATACTCCTTTAGACTGTAAGGTTGCAAGTTTACAGTCTTGCACGGTGCTTTAGGGAAAGCACGATGGACACTGGATTATAAGCTCAAAGACAGGGCCCTCCATCTTTTGGGATGTGTTAATACTGCTATTGTTTTGTGCCTTCAACATATTCCATAGCACTATACATGGTTTAAGGTCGAGGGTTACAAATAAAACGATAATACAAGATGCAATTTGTGACTCTCATAAGGTGGCAATCTTTAAATAATATTGTTACAGATTAATTACAAGAGGAACATCATTTTGCTGGAAGTTACAAGTTCAGTTGCAGGTCTGCCAATTAATATGGTGGGAGGTGAGGAGGGTTATAAGAGTGGAGTAGCGAGGTACAATTAGAAGGTCCTTTGTGGATGGAACATTAAATGTAGTAAGTTAGTTCCTTGACAAAAAAGTTTCACATTTAAGAAAAATAAAAAATAAAAAGCCCATTGCATTCTATAATGGGGATGAAGTAGCAGTAATCAGGAGAGCGTTCTTGCAAATATTCAGGCCTGAACAGATTCATTTTTGGAGAGAGTCTGAATGAGTCTTGGTTGAATACTTTGAAGAATTCTGCCAAAATGATAGCTTGTGCATCCTTCATGGCAAAGCTTAGTGAATCTATTCATCTGTCTCTATGGTCATGGAATCAGACTAGCCTTAAAAAAAACTAAACATTTTCTCAAGAAACACTTAGATTAATGCATCTCTAGTCTGCTATAAAAAGGAATCCCCTTGAGACACTGGTCATTGATGCAGTCATACAATCAAGTAAATATGTAAAACACTCCATAAGGTCATTAATATAGCAAGTTTACAGGATAAGAATGTTTGACCACACGTTAGTGTCATCCAAAGAATGCCTTGGAACTATAGCCTTAGAAAAAACAAACAAAAAATTGTTTCAGGATTCCTGAAATATTACATGTTTAACTGCACACTTACTGGGAGATAAAGAACACAATTTTCCATCTATACTGAAGTGCAGTGTTTGAATATAGATAGCTTTTCCCTCGGATCCATTCTTGACACTCAATTAAGAGCACACAATGCGTTTTTTTTATCTCAAGGAACTTAAATGTCAGATGTCACTAAAAAGACAAAGTGACATATTGCACTAATATATATTTAAAAAAAAACAAAAACAATTCAATGGCTATGCTTCTAAAGACAATGATTAACATTTTTCAAAATAGAGATGTATATGATAAAATCTGCAACCAAAAGTAATCAGTAGATGGACCTTGACCCGTATGAAGACATTCAGACTGTTTCTTCTTACACTCTGCACCCTCATGTTTAGGTTATATTAAGTCCCTTCACCAAGTTTCATTAATGTGCACCTTTTTTAAAATTATTATATTAAAAAAGGACCACTGTGGTCATAGTAAAATTATTTAAAATGCATACTTTTTAAATAATTTATAAAGTTTTATGTGCAATTATGCAGCTTTGAAACTTCCATTTTGCAAATACTCTTCCTGTGCATTTAAAGTCTCCTCCCACCTCAGGAAGTTGATCTGAAACCAAAATGGTAAATGTGGTACTCCTAGATTTCAAGGGTGTTTGGGACTTTAAGACAAAAAGTATCCCAATTAGCCCATGTACAAGCCTGGCACATACCTCAAAACCAAAAACGTTGGCAGGACTATACAGCCAATCCACCCAAACTCGTTACATATGGCTTCCACATATCTCCCACTCTCAATTAGATACACATTGCCAAATAATAAAGCACAATGTATCAATATGGGACCTATCTAAACAAATATAAAATGAACAATTGAACCCTCTCCTATGACCTCAGTTCTACTGAATAAAAAATGTCCCCCCGGCCTAGAAACTAAACACTTTAGAGGTATGGAGATGGAAAGGGATCACATGATATAAAGCATAGATAATATAATCTCCTTCCAAACCTTACAAGATAGCCATGAGGTTTGAGATGTGGCCTTTTTCAGATAAAAACAGATTAGAAGCTTTGCCACTCCATATAAAAAGCAGGAATTACCCCATTAAATTCATTTAATAAATTATACACCTAAAGGACTGATTTCATGAGTTTAAATACCGCTACAATCATCTGATAACACTCTTCCACTTCATACATAGCTCAATGGGAAAAGACCTAGGAGAAACTCTTGGCTTAGAAGATTGGCAAGAAAAATGGGCCGTTCACAACTCAAAATACGGTAACTCAAACGGCCATTAATGTCTAAACTGCTGGCAACAAAAGTGAGTCCACCCCTAAGTGGAAATGTCCAAATTGGGTCCAAAGTGTCAATATTTTGTGTGGCCACCATTATTTTCCAGCACTGCCTTAACCCTCATGGGCATGGAGTTCACCAGAGCTTCACAGGTTTCCACTGTAGTCCTCTTTCACTCCTCCATGATGACATCACAGAGCTGGTGGATGTTAGAGACCTTGCACTCCCCCACCTTCCATTTGAGGATGCCCCACAGATGCTCAATAGGGTTTAGGTCTGGAGACATTCTTGGCCAGTCCACCACATTTACCTTCAGCTTCTTTACCAAGGCAGCGGTCGTCTACAGCCACAACTGTTTTGTCCACTGGAGACACTGATCTCCGTTTTGCAGCAGTACTGTGCGACATCAAGGTTTCCCAACCCAGTCTAACCAAACAACTCAGCTTACAAACACGGTTAACCCTAATCTAATTCTCTAAACTCCCTGTCCAGAGGAGTCAATCTACATTTTTAAGCTTAAAAATGTATTTGACTTGATAGAACATATCAGCACAAAAAGTCAGGTCAAGCTATTGGAGATCCATCCAGTGTCAGCATTTACACAAGGCTTCTAAACAAAATGATCTTAGTCCAATCAGTTGATGCTTTTACATTTTTAAAAGAGCTTTTAAAATTACTATATCTGATGAGCTTTAAAAAAAGGGTAATAGAGATAAAAGGAATATGGGAAGAGGATAAAAAAAACCTTTCATTGTCAAGACGGGTGCCAATTAATTCACTGCTTACAAATTCAGGTAATTTTAACATCTGGAAAGGACTTCCTGTAAGCACTAACTGAATAACCCATTAGAACTTCTTCAGATAGATTTGTCTTAAATTACTTTATTGGATTTTGCATTAGTATTTTTGTTACATGTTGGCTGCATTTGAATGTGTGTTAAATTCTAAGTGCTTACATTAAGGAATAAACTTTGCCAAAAATGAAATGGTTTGCGTTTGACAAAGATATTGCACAGCGATTGATTTAGACGTGCTAACGCAGGCGCCAAGCATTAAAAGCACGTGAGTGAAAGAGTAAGGAATCAGCAGGTTATTAGGAGTTTTATTTAATCCAAAGCTTTTATTGCTCCTCTAATTCGCAATCCTATTTATTTAGATCTTTGTTCCAAGGTTTCAAATCCTCCGCCGTAACCACAAGTTCTGATACAGTAGATTTTATACCATTGAATCCATAACCTGAACTTGAAGCTCCTCAAAGTATATTGTATTCCCTTGAAAACGTTAAAGCTTTGGCTATAATACCAACTCGAACCGCAGCACTTAAAGAAGGAAACACTCTGCAACCTATAGTTCCTTGTTGTTGTTTAGTCATGTCCGACAGACCATATGGACCGCAGCACGCCAAGCACGTCTGTCTGTTTCTGGTTGTGCTTATCCATAAGGTTTTCATGGCAGATACACCAAGTGAGTTGTCAGTTCCTTCTCCAGTAGACTGCCATTTGTTTGACCTCTCTGCTATGACCTGCCCAACTTGAAGGACCCTACATTGTATAGCTCACAGCTTCATTAACGTACACAAGCTCCTTCACCACAACAAGGGAGAGATTCGGCTGGGGATCATTCCTTAGCAAAATTATACCACTGTCATAAGCAAAACTTGACATTTCTAGCAAATCTTCAGGCTGGAACTTTAGCTATATAGATTGTTGCCAATTTAGTTCACTAGTTCACTAACTAAAAACTTCTGTAAAAAATATATGCTGTGTGCTTAAATAGAGCCCTTTTAAATTTACTGAATCAACAATTTAATAAGGCTGCATATGTTTAAGAGAGAGGCCTTCTGAGAATGATGTAGTACAACTCTGGTCATCTAATGTTCAAGGAGAAAATAAAACACGTTGCAGGGTCACAGGAGGTTTTAGCAGAAATCCTAAGTCAATATTAAGCCCTGAATCCTTTGTATTATCGAATGTTACCATCCCCATGTCAAATGTTGTTTCTTTCCTGGATGTTTTTGATTTTCAGGTTTTGGATGGAGTGACTGTTCTGGGTAAAATGGTTTCCAACTGGAGTACAATAACTTCATTGTGGTTTTTGATGGACAGGCACATCCTCCAATGTGGTTTACATAATACAACATAATGTATGTGAAAAGGGCTGTTACATTGGGGAAACCAGCCAAAAATGACATCCAAGGATGAATCTGCACAGACAAAAAGCACAATGTATTAAAGGTATAGGCAAGTGAGCTGGGTTATTAATGCATCTAATAGAGGAGAATTTATAGTGTCTTAATAAAATTGTTTGCATGAAAAAAATCCAAAATAAACAGTTATACCGTTAGCCTGAAGTTTGCTGAATTTCTTTCATTTGCAAAGTGTTTTCTCTCAAGGTAGAAAGCCCCTGAAATTCCCAGGGAATATTAGCATACATTATACATTGTATCGTTTTGGCCTGGGGGATTGTGCAGACATGCTCAGTTAGCAAATGAAGTCTGCCCTACTGTGCCAAATCACATGATTTCAGACACTTTCCTTTTAGCTCATCAGCAGCTTTTATAACATTCGGGTACATTTTTTTAATGAAGTACCCAATATGCGCAGTGCCATTGCTGGGGGCGTCTTTTTTTTTGTGCATTTTTTCATGCTATTTTTTTTTTTTTGCTAGGTGGGTTAGGATGCATTCTACAGGAGGCATTGAGTGAAAATGCATTGCGGACTAATTTGCTTGTGCCTACCCAGTTTCCCAGAGTGCAGTGCAATAACTATTTTTTGGAATTCTAAGGAGGAATTAATCATTTTTTAACCTTGCTCAAATGTGAACACAAATGCACTATTTATTACTGTATGGTTGAGGGCTTCTATCACTCTTTTGTCCACCATATGCTAAATGATGATTTGGTATCTTTAAAACAATATATGAAAAAAGTTAAAGTAAACTAAATTAATCTCTGAAAATATCATGCAGTTAAATGTGGTTGGAACTTTGCTGAGCATTCACAAAATACATATGACAAGCAATACAAAATATTAGGGATTTTCAAAAGCAATTAAAGAGACAGTAAAGTACTAACAAAAAAAGAAAACATAAAAGCCCATTAGAATATAATTTAACATTCCCATAGGCACAAATGTGCAATTTAGGACTGATTTGGGGTCTCCCCTGAACTCCACAATCAACCCTGTTATTAGGAAATCCTAACATGCGATTGCTAATATCAGAGGCTATCAAAATGTAAACGAGATGTGTTTTAAGGACTGTGACAATTTCTCTTTCATTTATGTGTCATGTTTAAAGAATTATTGTGTGCATACGGTCATGGTTTCTTGGTTAAAATGTATGTGCTGGTATTTATGTACAGTTGCAACATGGTTGATGAAAAACACAGTAAAAATGTGGCTCACAGGCTCGAAGTTATGCTATAAAGGACCTTACAGATTATAGTTGAACTTATTACCAGTCAGAATGATGTAGGGACCTGCTAGACCCTATTTGTGGTCAGATATGTTGTCTAGCAGGGTGTCATCTTGACTTTCTTGACCCTGGGCTGCATAAAACTTCCCAGATATTACTCTACTCCTATCTCTCATGGGTGATCAAACTATAGCCATAAAATCTGAAGTGACCTATGAAAATAACCCCACGCTCTGGTGTATCTGATGACCAAGGAGGGAGGTTTATAGTCTAGAAAAGGTTTGGGGAGGTCACAGTAAGAAAGAAGACCCCATACAGGGAGGGAATTTATGAAGAGGGGGTTTGGCTAAAGAAAGTGGAAAGGGGGGAATGTGGGTTTATGGTTTGGATTTTCTGAGTCTGACATGTTAAGCAAAGGGGTGTCTGTTTCTATTTCTTGTATTCTGGGCTATCCTACATAAAAAGGCATAGCTATTTTTTTTAAAATAAATTAGTAAGAGGCTGTAACCTGTGGTTTCCTGAGTACCTTAGAAATTGTCCTGAGGCATGCTGGGCACTGTGACATTGAACACAAAAAAAGACACAACCTGGAGATTGTTCCTGTAAGCTAAAAGCAGGATAATTAGAGATACATGGACCCTTTGTCTCTGGGTCATGACAGTAACATAGAACCCAGTACTCAAGAGGTTAATACATATCAGGAAACCCCTATGGACTAGAACAGATGCTCTAATGCATGGTCTATTAGAAAGGGTAGCCTTATGGGCGAACACTTACTCGAAACATCCTTACTCATAATTGCGAGTGCTTTTTGCAAGTGATTTTTCACATTTTACTGTGTAACATTACATTAAAAAAAAAAAACTGCCGCAGTTGAAACAAGGTATCTTTGTGAGTTTGCGTCTGGAATGGAATAAGGCCCTTCGCTCTGGATTTAAAAAACAAAAAGGAAACGGAAAAGCGACATTTGTTTTGAGAGTGTGGCAAGACTACTGACCACATTACTTGTCATTTCTTTTGCAGTGTGACAGTCTGAAAATGCTAAAGGGACATTAGTCTTTGGTTAAAGTAGATAATTAAATATTTACAACAGCGGGCACAGATTACTTAAATGCATTTTTAGAATCTTACATTTCAACTTTGAAAACAAGACCTTGTAATATCTTGGGCTCTGTTCAAGATGGAGAAATTTCAAACACAATTGCAGCATTACTATTAATGTTTAAGGTAGCTTTTACCAGACTCTTTATAGGACACAGTGTATAACTGCACAATCACATTAGTAACCTGCCATAATAGGCAAAGGTGTAGTCAGCTGACAAACCTTTCACTGCCAAAAATCCCTGACGTACACTATATCTGTGGTGGACAGCAGGTGATCTGCTGCTTCAATGAGGTCCTAAGAAATAGTGGAAAAGCATGCCCATCTGGAACAATAGTCAGTTTGGATCTATCCTGTTATGGTGTCGGAACAGGTCCGCCTCTGCAGTGCAGCCTCCATCCGTTAGATGGCGCTGCCAATATGTGAGAGAAGTTGTAAGCTTGTAATGTTAGCCTAACCCTTGAACTAACCCTCACCCCCACCGTTTACCTAGGCCTTGACCATGATATGGCACCGGAATATCGGCAGTGCCATCTTACGTATGCTCACCTCTACTGCCTTGTGCTGCGCTACCACAAGAGGATAGGACCATCAGTTTTATCAATCTAAAGTTCCTGGGATCATGATCTAGATCAATGGTTCCCAATGACCCCCAGACAGGTCAGGATTTTGCTTTAACAGTTTGTTAACACAGGTGAGGCAATTAATATTCAGCAGACAATGAAGCCCTCACACGTGTTCAGTGTTAAACTGAAATCCGGACCTGTCTGGGGCTCCCTGAGGAAAGGTTTGGGAATCATTGATCTAGATCATTATCTATACCTCATTACCAATTTCTGCTTCCAGCAGAATGCCTAGTCACATCTGATTAAAATAGAGCCCTAGGGGTTAATCTAAACTGTACCCCTGCCAAATAAATACCATATAATTGGTGGAGTCTGAACTATAATGCGCATTTGCAATAATATTATTATTATTATTATTATTATTAATAATAATAAACCACTTCAATGCGCCAATGTTTGGGCTGGAGACATAACTATATAAACCCTCATGTTACAATATTTACTGATCTTTAACATTACTGGGTGCCATGGGATATACTGTGTTTCTGGGCTCCAGCTCTCAACTCCACACTCGCATCACCTTACATGTACCTGTACCCTCAATTTTTATCAGTTCTGTTACTGTAGAGATCTTTTACATTGATTTGTAAGCGTTAAGTATTCTCTTGACCGAATGAGTATATTGTAAACTCTATAAATCTGGATAATGGAAGGCTCCAATAAATGTATAGAACTTAAAATGACTTTGATGAGAGCTGTCCTCTATTGATTTTGGGATGCAGGCGGAACCAGCCCTACTCGATGGGTGTCAGCCCAGGAAATATGCCATAAATGGTATCAAGTTTTTCACAGATCTAGCACCTTAGGTCATGATGAAGCATACGGTCCTGTAGCAACCATGAACGTAGGGAAATGGAGAGAGGAAAAAAAAAAAAAAGGTTTCCCACCCATGACATTTGACTCTAGTTTACTTAGGTTACTAAAATATGGGTAGAATAAAGCAGACTCAACCACACATAAAGCCTCCATAGTTTTTCCAAGCAGAGGTTCCATTTTCTTGTAACTTATATGTGGTATAGTACCTATGGTCTTGCACAGGAAGCCAAATCATTTCATGTTGGCCCCAAGTTTAAATCATCATTACATTATTTTGTACCGTCATTGTAAGGGACTGTTAGCTTGCATTTGCAGTTTGTGAATTACCCTCTCATTCAGGTTAGGCAGACACCTGCTGGGTCTCCCTAACACCTATTATAAACAATTGTACTGCAGTGGGGCTGCATTTTTTTGTTGGAGTTTCTACAAATTGGATTAATTATTAAAAACACTGCACAAGTTGCAAAAAGAAATAGATGTGCAATGTGATGGTAGGGTGAATTCATGGTGGGCAGAGGATGTGTTGTTTTTTTTTTTTTTTTTTTTTTTTTTTTTAATTGATTTTTATTAGACAGGTCAGACATATAACATAGAACACCAAAAACATTAGAAGTGATAAATAGGAATTAACAATAAACGTATTTCACATATTTGGTTTCCAGTGTGTCCTCTGCCTGTCCAAAACTCCTCTCCCTTTTCCGTTTTTCTGGTATTATAATAGCTGATATTAGCTTTTAAATAACTTAAGGCTAACGAGAAAACTATATTTAATGAAGTCCCATAACTATGGGAAAAATATGATGAACTTGGATTCCTGACCAACTGTTGTTTTGAGCTTGGTTGGTAGCATCTAATAGAAAGATTCTTCTGTGTTTAGGTTACTGTGTGGGCTAATGATGTTGGGTAAATTAAGACCACTACTACTATGGATCCCCTAATAGCTCCTTTGTAGGGAGAAGTGTCACTCACCCTATTCATCTGCCGCGTCTTGTCTCCCAGGCGGCCCAGCAGGAGGCCCAGCGCTTGTAGTTATGGTCAACCTCTGCGGACAAAACGCTCATGGATCGAACAAACTCAATTTTGTTTAAGACTACTTCAAATGTTGGGGTGGGTGATTTCCAATGGGCGGCTACTACTATCCTAACTGCTAGGAAAATTTGGTTAGTTAGGAATTGTTCTGAGTTGGACATCCCTTCTACCGGTAATCCTAGGATGGCCTCTTCTGGTCTCATGGGATAGCATTGACCCCATAGTTTCTCCAGGGTTTTGTAGGTGTCCACCCATGTGTGTCTAATCATAGGGCATTCCCATAATTTATGGATTAGAGTCCCTTTTTGGTTGCAGCCCCTTTCGCATATGTCACTAATTGTCTGGTTCCCTATGTGCATTCTTACTGGGGTTAGGTACCACCTCATAATAACTTTATAGGAGTTTTCTTTCATAATTACGTTAAGTGATGTGTTTTTGGCTTGTTTCCGAATACTATTCCATTGGTCTCTGTCTAAATTTATGTTGAGGTCAGCTTCCCATGCTGATTCATAGTGTAATTTAGGGGGAGTGACTAAATCGCTTAAATGGTTATATATTGTGGAGATGTTTCCTTTCCCTCCCGGGAATTTAATGCAACATTTTTCGAATAAGGATATATTTTGCCCTCCTTTATTCTTAGTGATGTGATTTAATCTTTGGTTTATAGCGATTAGGTTAAGCCATTCCCCCGGAGGAAGGGGTTTGTCTTCTAGGAATGCGGTGGTGGACCATTTTTGATTAACAACCGGTAAATCTGCCGCAATTGAGCAATTATTATCAATCCACCATCTGTATTGAGCATTAGAGTTTATTTTGGGGTTAGTTGAAAGTGGCCATAGAGGGCTGAGCCCTGACTCCTGGCCCAGCAGTCTGTTCCTCTTATTTATATCTTTCCATAGGGAAATTGAATGCCTCACACTTGATGGAATTGATTGGGGTAACTTGAAGCCCTGCTGGGTTGAGAGCCATAGTAACTGACGCATGATTAAACCATTGGACCCTAGTATGTGTTTTTCTAATTGAACCCATACCGGGGGGGAGTCCCTGACATACCACTTAACTAGTTGTGCTAATCTAGCAGCTTTAAAGTACCTGGAAATGTCTGGAAATCCGAGCCCACCATCCTTCTTAGTCGCAGTAGTTGTTTCTCTGTTTATTCTAGGTTTTTTATTGTTCCACAGAAAACTCATTAGTAATTTCTGTATTTTTTTCAAGTCTATCGCTAAAATCGAGATAGGTAAGGTCCGAAAAAGGTAGAGCAGTTTGGGGAGTACGTTCATTTTGACAGCATGTAGCTTTCCTAACCACGAAATCTTTAGTTCTGACCACCTGTGCAGGTCCCTAGTTAATTGTTTAAAGAGGGTTGGGTAGTTTGCTTCATATAGGGTCTTAGTTGATTTTGTAATTTGTACGCCTAGGTAGTTGATAGAATTCGGGGCCCATTTTATTGGGAAGTTATTGGCTAGTAGTTTTTCCGTGGTGGGAGGAAGTGATATATTAAGGGCTATGCTTTTACTTGTGTTAATTTTGAATCCTGACAGTGGGCCAAATTGAGACAAAAGTTTGAATAGATTAGGTAGACTAACCAGGGGGTTTGATATTGTTAGTAGGATATCATCGGCAAAAAGGCTAATTTTATGATCTGTCGGGCCGACCCGTATACCCGATATGTCAGTGTGCTGACGAATGGCAATTGCTAGGGGCTCTATACTGAGGGCGAACAGCAATGGTGATAGAGGGCACCCCTGTCTTGTCCCCCTTGTGATGTTGAATTTTAGTGAATTGTGTCCTTGGTATGTAACTTGTGCGGTTGGTTCCGAGTATAATGTCGCGATGCTTCGCAGAAAACCTTCCGGAATTCCGAATTTGTTCAGTGTGGCGTTCATAAATGTCCAATCTAACCTATCAAATGCCTTCTCGGCATCAAGCGCCAACAACATAGCGCGGCCTTCATTACTTTTGGTTATGTCAATAAGGTCAACAATTTTTCTGGTATTGTCTGGCGCTTCTCTCCCCTTAATGAACCCTACTTGGTCTGGATGTACCACTTCAGGTAACAGATTCGCTAGTCTTGACGCTAAGATTTTGGTGTATATTTTTAAATCTGTGTTGATCAGAGATATTGGTCTATAGCTAGCACATTGGGATGGGTCTTTCCCCGGTTTAGGAATCAGTATTATTTTAGCTTCTAAGAATTCCGGTTTAATTTTTTCACCAGCTAAGAAGCTGTTAAATAGCTTATGTAAGGTGGGGCTAAGTAGATCGCTCATATGTTTGTAGTAGAGGTTGGAATAGCCATCTGGCCCTGGGGCCCCGTGTGCCTTTGTGGATTTGATCGCATCCTGTATTTCTTCGACCGAGATGGGCTCTAAGAGTGATTTAGCTTTGATAGAGTCTAATTGGGGTATATTTAAGTTATTTAGTGTATTTTCAATTTCTAGTTTGTGGGTTGGGGTGCCTGATTCGGGTGTTTTGCTGTAAAGGTCCGCATAAAATTGTCTGAATTCGTTTACTATTTGATCTGGTTTAAAAACTGTCTGACTATTTTTGGTGATTATTTTGGCTATGAATGAGTTTGCTCTTTTTTCTTTTAGTCTCGTGGCCAGCATTCTATCGGGCTTGTTTGCGTATCTGAAGAATTTAGCTTCAGTTCGCTGTAGGATATTGACCATTTTCCCTCTTAAAATAGTGTTTAGTTCTTGTTTGTAACTTAGTATCTTCTCATGGGTATGTCGTGATTTATCTTTAACAAATAGTTTCTGTGCTTCAGCAATTTTCTGGTTTAGAAGTAAGATTTGTGCTTGGTCTTTTTTCTTTTTGATTGAACTAATTTGTATACAGACTCCCCTGATCACTGCCTTGTGAGCTGCCCAAATTCCATCTATGTCTATCTCCCCTACTGTATTGAGGTCAAGATAATCTACGATTGCAGTTCTGACCTTATCTCGTGTGATAGGGTCGTTCAGTATACTGGGATTTAATGACCACCTTGGGTTATTTCCTTTCGGTAGGAGATTATTCATGGAGATTTTGACTAGATCGTGGTCCGACCATGCTATGGGGCAGATAGAGGCCTCAGTTAGGTTCCCTGTAACGTTCTGTGGGATCAGGATATAGTCTATTCTGGAGAGCGAACCATGTCTGGCGGAAAAAAATGTGTATTCCCTTTCTGTGGGGTTCATGTTTCTCCAGGTATCAATCATGCAGTTTGATTTTAGGAGTTTTTTGAGAGCTTTGGTCGCTGTGGGGATTTTTTGTGAACCTAAATCGTTTGACTTGTCTTTGAGCGGGTCTAAGACCGCGTTCATGTCTCCTCCTATTATCTTAAGTCCGTCTTCCCAGCTATCTGTGAGTTTCTGTATTTTTTGAAAGAATGGCGTTTGATCTGTGTTCGGGGCGTAAATGTTCAAGAATGAAACCTTACGTTCGTGTATGGTCCCATGTACTGCTAAAAACCTGCCATCTTTATCTGTTTGAATTTTACTTAACTGAAAGTTGAGTCTTCTGTGGAACAAAATCGTGACTCCCTTTTGTTTGGTATCTGCGGTCGAATGGAATGCCTGAGTAAAGACTCCCCCCCAGTATTTTGGTAGTGCTTGTTTTCTAAAGTGAGTTTCCTGAATCATTACGATATCAAGATTTAGTTTTTGGTAATTTCTCAAGGCTACCCCCCCTCTTGATTGGTTCGTTCAGACCATGAGCGTTGTGTGACGCAATGACAATGTCCATATTTCTTATTGAGGTGTATGACCCTTTGGTGTGTCTAAATGGCTATCTCACCTTTCTGGAAGCCTGTTACTTCGTTATCCTGTGCCTCCTGCTGGTTTCCGCCCGAAGACTGCTCAGCAGCTGGCTGTGTGGGAGAGTATCTGTACTCAAAGGAAAAAAGACAACAGAGTATGAGCCAAATTGCTTATACTTAAACTTTCGGAATTATAAAAACCTGGCTCAGTAATTAAGCAAGTTCCTACTTTTCCTCTAGTGGGGAACCCTAAGGTAATCCTGGGTAAGAAGTCTAAGTACTTGAGTCTGTTTGTGTGTCTTACTGTTGGTCAGGAAGGCTCTTAGTATGTTTGAACTTAATTGTGTTCCTTACTTAAATAAAGTGTGGTAATTTAAACTACTATGAGGAGAGCGTTTGCTGTCCTCTTCGTATTTTACTGGTGGGCCAGTTAGTGTCTCTAAACTGACACTGAATTGGTCCGCCTAACCTTTCCCTACTGTAGGGGTTTTTGGAAGTCTACGTGTTAGCGCCCGTAGGGACGCCTTCTAGGTGTGTGTTGCTTTTGCCTTTACGGCCTGGGTTAACTGTCTATAGTGTGTATTAGAACTTTCACTGGTGTGGGTGCTACCTTATTGGATCTACTCGTTTTCAGATTCAACTAGCTTTGGTTGTCAGAGTAGCATGAAAACAAGGAGAGAGAGAGAAGAAGAGAGAGGAAGATGAAGCAAAAAAAGACAAAAAAAAACAGAGAAACAAAATAAGTGACAACTCATTGTAGTAAGTCTTTTTCTCCGTTCATGGGAGGACTCCTTCCTCTCGGGTTTTCTGTTGGTTGTAACTGCTCTCCGACAGTGACCTTGATGTTCCATTCCGCCAGCAAGTTAATGCCTTCCTCCAGTGTTCTGATGGTGAAGAATTTTCCCTCTTTGGATATATTGAGGCGAAAAGGGAAACCCCATGTATACCTCCATCCTTGAGCCAGGATACAGTCCAGAACCGGTTTCAGTTGTCTCCTTTTGGCAAGGGTAGTCGGGGCTAGATCAGAAAAAAGCAGCGGTGTGTGCCCCTCGATGGGAGGGATGCCTTTTCTTGCGGCCTTCATGAACAGTTCTTTGGTGGAGTAGTAGTGGAATCTGGCAATGATGTCTCTTGGGCGCTCCTGTGGAGATGAACGGAATCCTAGGGCTCTGTGAAACCGATCCATTCTCAAGTTTTCTGGATGTATGTTTGGGAGGAGAAATTCACATAGATCGTTTAGGTATGCGTGTAGGTCCTTGACAGACTCCGGCACATTCCTCAGCCTTATGTTCTGTCGTCTAGATCTGTTTTCTAGATCTTCCTGTTGCAACTGTTGTCTAGATTGTTCCTCCTTCAAAGCCAAGATCTCCTCTGTTAGCTTGTTGTTATGTTGCATTATTTCCGAAATTTTAGTTTCCAGTTTTGTTGTTTTATCGTCCACCTTTTTAATTTCTGTGGTTAGTTCTGTTGTCACCTTCCGGATGTCTGATTTGACCTCCTCTCTGAAGTTGGATATTAGGTCTTTAAGGTCCTGGGTGTCACTTTTAGTGCTAGGCGCTGACATTTCAGAGCTTGTTGCTGCGTGGACTGCGGCTGTGGGTGTTTTATTGGTGGGAGAACTTGCTGAAGATTTGGGTAGGCAGTAAGATTGGATCCCTTTATTGTTCTTTCTCGTGGCAACACCTGCCATCTCAGTGAGAGTATTGTAGATCAAGTTGTTGCCAGAGACCTGGTTTCACTTGGTTTGTCCCAGAGCAATTGTTAGCGTCCCTATATTGCTGGGCTTTTTGCTAGTTACATCTTTTTGGATTTATTAAAAGTTCTTGAACCGAAGTGGTCATAGCTTAAATGCTTATAGTTGAAAATTGAACTTTGGTTGTCTCTTTTTACTTGCTTGGTGCTTTTGAACTTTGTCCACTAGGTGGTAGTAGAGTTCCACTAGTACAGTCTGTTATACAAGCAGGGATTCGGCCTGGAAACTAGCCTTGAAAAACAAATGGTTTTGTAATCCTGTTTGGTTGGTAAGTGAGCCCTGTGCAGTGTACTTTTAATGTTCTGAGTCTAAGTAGACAGGTTGGGCTGGGTTGCTTGGACCCAGGGTATGGGGAGAGCTTTGATGGGGATATGTGGGTAAGGGGCCCTGGATTGCTTAATTTTTCTGGCGCTAATTTGCTTCTGATGCCCCCCTGGGTACCCCTTCCTTGGATCAGGGCTATCCTTTCCCCCCACAGCTCTATAGCCTCTCCCCTGTACCTGCTTATATATGTCCTCAGCAGTGCAGCTCCACACTCTCTCCCTCCAGGCTTCCAAGGGGAAAAGTTCAGCTGGGTAGGGATTCCATGCAGGGGACTCTTCCGATTTTATTGTTTGTTTGTTTTAAGGTAATTTTGGGATCAATTTGTTCCCCTAGGTCTTCTGAGTTTAGTGATATTGTTTGTTGGTCACTCAGGGCATCTATAGGGGTCGATTGTCCCAGATTAACCCAGGCCTTAGCTGGAGCTCTTGCAGGACATGTCTTTCCTCTCCAGCAGCTTAGCCACACCCCGGGCTTACTCTTCTATTGAGCTCTGCTACCTGAGTGGGAAGGTTATCCTATTAGGGCTTACTCTTCTACTGAGCTCTGTTACCTGAGTGGGGAGGTTATCCTATTAGGGCTTACTCTTCTATTGAGTTATGTTACCTGAGAGGGGAGGTTATCCTATTAGGGCTTACTCTTCTACTGAGCTCTGTTACCTGAGTGGGGAGGTTATCCTATTAGGGCTTACTCTTCTATTGAGTTCTGTTACCTAAGTCGGGAGGTTATCCTATTAGGGCTTACTCTTCTATTGAGTTCTGTTACCTGAGTCGGGAGGTTATACTATTAGGGCTTACTCTTCTATTGAGTTCTGTTACCTGAGTGGTAAGGTTATCCTATTAGGGCTTACTCTTCTATTGTGTTCTGTTACCTGAGTCGGGAGGTTATCCTATTAGGGCTTACTCTTCTATTGAGTTCTGTTACCTGAGTCGGGAGGTTATACTATTAGGGCTTACTCTTCTATTGAGTTCTGTTACCTAAGTCGGGAGGTTATCCTATTAGGGCTTACTATTCTATTGAGTTCTGTTACCTGAGAGGGGAGGTTATCCTATTAGGGCTTACTCTTCTATTGAGCTCTGTTACCTGAGTGGGGAGTTTATCCTATTAGGGCTTACTCTTCTATTTAGTTATGTTACCTGAGTGGTGATGTTATCCCATTAGGGCTTACTCTTCTATTGAGTTCTGTTACCTGAGTGGTAAGGTTATCCCATTAGGGCTTACTCTTCTATTGAGTTCTGTTACCTGAGTAGGGAGGTTATCCTATTAGGGCTTACTCTTCTATTTAGTTCTGTTACCTGAATGGGGAGGTTATCCTATTAGGGCTTACTCTTCTATTGAGTTCTGTTACCTGAGTGGGGAGGTTATCCTATTAGGGCTTACTTTTCTATTTAGTTCTGTTACCTGAATGGGGAGGTTATCCTATTAGGGCTTACTCTTCTATTGAGTTCTGTTACCTGAGTGGGGAGGTTATCCTATTAGGGCTTACTCTTCTATTTTGTTCTGTCACCTGAATTGGGAGGTTATCCTATTAGTGCTTACTCTTCTATTGAGTTCTGTTACCTGAGTGGGGAGGTTATCCTATTAGGGCTTACTATTTTATTGAGTTCTGTTACCTGAGTGGGGAGGTTATCATATTAGGGCTTACTCTTCTATTTAGTTCTGTTACCTGAGTGGGGAGGTTATCCTATTAGGGCTTACTCTTCTATTTAGTTCTGTCACCTGAATTGGGAGGTTATCCTATTACGGCTTACTCTTCTATTGAGTTCTGTTACCTGAGTGGGGAGGTTATCCTATTAGGACTTACTCTTCTACTGAGTTATGTTACCTGAATGGGAAGGTTATCCTATTAGGGCTTACTCTTCTATTGAGTTCTATTACCTTAATGGGGAGGTTATCTTATAAGCGCTTAATCTTCTATTGAGCTTTGTTACCAAAGTGGGGAGGTTCACCTCTTAGGGCTTACTCTTCTATTTAGTTATGTTACCTGAGTGGTGAGGTTATCCTATTAGGGCTTACTCTTCTATTTAGTTATGTTACCTGAGTGGGGAGGTTATCCTATTGAGGCTTACTCTTCTATTTAGTTATGTTACCTGAGTGGTGAGGTTATCCGATTAGGGCTTACTCTTCTATTTAGTTATGTTACCTGAGTAGGGAGGTTATCCCATTAGGGCTTACTCTTCTATTTAGTTCTGTTACCTGAATAGGGAGGTTATCCCATTAGGGCTTACTCTTCTATTTAGTTATGTTACCTGAATAGGGAGGTTATCCTATTAGGGCTTACTCTTCTATTGAGTTATTTTACCTGAGTGGGGAGGTTATCATATTAGGGCTTACTCTTCTACTGAGTTATGTTACCTGAGTGGGGAGGTTATCCTATTAGGGCTTACTCTTCTATTTAGTTATGTTACCTGAGTGGTGAGGTTATCCTATTAGGGGTTACTCTTCTATTTAGTTATGTTACCTGAGTGGGGAGGTTATCCTATTGAGGCTTACTCTTCTATTTAGTTATGTTACCTGAGTGGTGAGGTTATCCCATTAGGGCTTACTCTTCTATTTAGTTATGTTACCTGAGTGGTGAGGTTATCCCATTAGGGCTTACTCTTCTATTTAGTTATGTTACCTGAGTGGGGAGGTTATCCTATTAGGGCTTACTCTTCTATTTAGTTCTGTTACCTGAATAGAGAGGTTATCCTATTAGGGCTTACTCTTCTATTTAGTTCTGTTACCTGAATGGGAAGGTTATCCTATTAGGGCTTACTCTTCTATTGAGTTTTGTTACCCGAGTGAGAAGGTTATCCTATTAGGGCTTACTCTTCTATTGAGCTCTGTTACCTGAGTGAGGAGGTTATCCTTTTAGGGCTTATTCTTCTATTAAGTTCTGTTACCTGAGTGAGGAGGTTATCCCATTAGGGCTTACTTTTCTATTGAGTTATGTTACCTGAGTGGGGAGGTTATCCTATTAGGGCTTTCTCTTCTATTTAGGTCTGTTACCTGAATTGGGAGGTTATCCTATAAGCGCTTACTCTTCTATTGAGCTCTGTTACCTGAATGGGGAGGTTATCCTATTAGGGCTTACTCTTCTATTGAGTTCTGTTACCTGAGTCAGGAGGTTATCCTATTAGGGCTTACTCTTCTATTGAGTTCTGTTACCTGAGTTAGGAGGTTATCCTATTAGGGCTTACTCTTCTATTGATTTCTGTTACCTGAGTCGGGAGGATATCCTATTAGGGCTTACTCTTCTATTGAGTTATGTTACCTGAGTGGGGAGGTTATCCTATTGAGGCTTACTCTTCGATTTAGTTATGTTACCTGAGTGGTGAGGTTATCCCATTAGGGCTTACTCTTCTATTTAGTTATGTTACTAGAGTGGGGAGGTTATCCCATTAGGGCTTACTCTTCTATTGAGTTCTGTTACCTGAGTGGGGAGGTTATCCTATTAGGGCTTACTCTTCTATTTAGTTCTGTTACCTGAATGGGGAGGTTATCCTATTAGGGCTTACTCTTCTATTGAGTTCTGTTACCTCAGTGGGGAGGTTATCCTATTAGGGCTTACTCTTCTACTGAGTTATGTTACCTGAGTGGGGAGGTTATCCTATTAGGGCTTACTCTTCTATTTAATTCTGTTACCTGAATGGGGAGGTTATCCTATTAGGGCTTACTCTTCTATTGAGTTCTGTTACCTTAATGGGGAGGTTATCCTATAAGCGCTTACTCTTCTATTGAGCTCTGTTACCTGAGTGGGGAGGTTAACCTCTTAGGGCTTACTCTTCTATTGAGTTCTGTTATGTGAGTGGGGAGGTTATCCTATTAGGGCTTACTCTTCTATTTAGTTATGTTACCTGAGTGGGGAGGTTATCCTATTAGGGCTTACTCTTCTATTGAGTTCTGTTACCTGAGTGGGGAGGTTATCCTATTAGGGCTTACTCTTCTATTGAGTTCAGTTACCTGAATGGGGAGGTTATCCTATTAGGGCTTACTCTTCTATTGAGTTCTGTTACCTGAGTCGGGAGGTTATCCTTTTAGGGCTTACTCTTCTATTGAGTTCTGTTACCTGAGTCGGGAGGTTATCCTATTAGGGCTTACTCTTCTATTGAGTTCTGTTACCTGAGTCGGGAGGTTATCCTATTAGGGCTTACTCTTCTATTGTGTTCTGTTACCTGAGTCAGGAGGTTATCCTATTAGGGCTTACTCTTCTATTGAGTTTTGAAAACCGAGTGAGAAGGTTATCCTATTAGAGCTTACTCTTCTATTGAGTTCTGTTACCTGAGTCGGGAGGTTATCCTATTAGGGCTTACTCTTCTATTGAGTTCTGTTACCTAAGTCAGGAGGTTATCCTATTAGGGCTTACTCTTCTATTGAGTTCTGTTACCTGAGTCGGGAGGTTATACTATTAGGGCTTACTCTTCTATTGAGTTCTGTTACCTGAGTGGTAAGGTTATCCTATTAGGGCTTACTCTTCTATTGTGTTCTGTTACCTGAGTCGGGAGGTTTTCCTATTAGGGCTTACTCTTCTATTGAGTTCTGTTACCTGAGTCGGGAGGTTATACTATTAGGGCTTACTCTTCTATTGAGTTCTGTTACCTAAGTCGGGAGGTTTTCCTATTAGGGCTTACTCTTCTATTGAGTTCTGTTACCTGAGAGGGGAGGTTATCCTATTAGGGCTTACTCTTCTATTGAGCTCTGTTACCTGAGTGGGGAGTTTATCCTATTAGGGCTTACTCTTCTATTTAGTTATGTTACCTGAGTGGTGATGTTATCCCATTAGGGCTTACTCTTCTATTTAGTTATGTTACCTGAGTGGTAAGGTTATCCCATTAGGGCTTACTCTTCTATTGAGTTCTGTTACCTGAGTAGGAAGGTTATCCTATTAGGGCTTACTCTTCTATTGAATTCTGTTACTTGAGTGGGAAAGTTATCCTATTAGTGCTTACTCTTCTATTGAGCTCTGTTACCTGAGTGGGGAGGGTATCCTATAAGGGCTTACTCTTCTATTGAGCTCTGTTACCTGAGTGGGGAGGTTATCCTATTAGGGCTTACTCTTCTATTGAGTTCTGTTACCTGAATAGGGAGGTTATCTTATTAGGGCTTACTCTTCTATTAGGTTCTGTTACCTGAGTGTGAAGGTTAGCCTATTAGGTCTTACTCTTCTATTGAGCTCTGTTACCTGAGTGGGAAGGTTATCCTATCAGGGCTTACTCTTCGGTTGAGTTCTGTTACCTGAGTGGTAAGGTTATCCTATTAGGGCTTACTCTTCTATTGGGTTCTGTAACCTGAGTGGGGAGGTTATCCCATTAGGGCTTACTCTTCTATTGAGTTCTGTTACCTGAGTGGTAAGGTTATCCTATTAGGGCTTACTCTTCTATTGAGTTCTGTTACCTGAGTGGTAAGGTTATCCTATTAGGGCTTACTCTTCTATTGGGTTCTGTTACCTGAGTGGCAAGGTTATCCTATTAGGTCCTACTCTTCTATTGAGCTCTGTTACCTGAGTGGGAAGGTAATCCTATTAGGGCTTACTCTTCTGTTGAGTTCTGTTACCTGCGTGGTAAGGTTATCCTATTAGGGCTTACTTTTCTATTGAGCTCTGTTACCTGAGTCAGGAGGTTATCCTATCAGGGCTTACTCTTCTATTGAGTTATGTTACCTGAGTGGGAAGGTTTTCCTATTAGGGCTTACTCTTCTATTGCGTTTTGTTACCCGAGTGAGATGGTTATCCTATTAGGGCTTACTCTTCTATTGAGTTATGTTACCTGAGTGGGAAGGTTATCCTATTAGGGCTTAATCTTCTATTGTGTTTTGTTACCCGAGTGAGAAGGTTATCCTATTAGGGCTTACTCTTCTATTGAGCTCTGTTACCTGAGTGAGGAGGTTATCCTTTTAGGACTTACTCTTCTATTGAGCTCTGTTACCTGAGTGGGAAGGTTATCCTATTAGGGCTTACTCTTCTTTTGAGTTTTGTTACCCGAGTGAGAAGGTTATCCTATTAGGTCTTACTTGTCTATTGAGTTCTGTTACCTGAGTGGGAATGTTATCCTATTAGGGCATACTCTTCTATTGAGTTCTGTTACCTGAGTGGGAAGGTTATCCTATCAGGGCTTACTCTTCCATTGAGTTCTGTTACCTGAGTGGTAAGGTTATCCTATTAGGGCTTACTCTTCTATTGAGCTCTGTTACCTGAGTCGGGAGGTTATCCTATCAGGGCTTACTCTTCTATTGAGTTCTGTTACCTGAGTGGTAAGGTTATCCTAGTAGGGCTTACTCTTCTATTGAGTTCTGTAACCTGAGTGGGAAGTTTATCCTATCAGGGTTTCCTCTTCTATTGAGTTGTGTAACCTAAATGGGAAGGTTATGCTATTAGGGCTTACTCTTCTATTGAGTTTTGTTACCCGAGTGAGAAGGTTATCCTATTAGGTCTTACTCGTCTATTGAGCTCTGTTACCTGAGTGGGAAGGTTATTCTATAAGGGCTTACTCTTCTATTGAGTTTTGTTACCCGAGTGAGAAGGTTATCCTATTAGGTCTTACTCGTCTATTGAGTTCTGTTACCTAAGTGGGGAGGTTATCCTATTAGGTCTTACTCGTCTATTGAGTTCTGTTACCTAAGTGGTGAGGTTATCCTATTAGGGCTTACTCTTCTATTGAGTTCTGTTACCTGTGTAGGGAGGTTATCCTATTAGGGCTTACTCTTCTATTGAGCTCTGTTACCTGAGTGGGGAGGTTATCATATAGGGCTTACTCTTCTATTGAGCTCTGCTACCTGAGTGGGAAGGTTATCCTATTAGGGCTTACTCTTCTACTGAGCTCTGTTACCTGAGTGGGAAGGTTATCCTATTAGGGCTTACTCTTCTATTGAGTTCTGTTACCTGAGTGAGAAGGTTATCCTATTAGGGCTTACTCTTCAATTGAGCTCTGTTACCTGAGTGGGGAGGTTATCCTATTAGGGCTTACTCTTTTATTGAGCTCTGTTACCTGAGTGGGGAGGTTATCCTATTAGGTCTTACTCTTCTATTGAGCTCTGTTACCTGAGTGGGAAGGTAATCCTATTAGGGCTTACTCTTCGGTTGAGTTCTGTTACCTGAGTGGTAAGGTTATCCTGTTAGGGCTTACTCTTCTATTGGGTTCTGTAACCTGAGTGGGGAGGTTATCCCATTAGAGCTTACTCTTCTATTGAGTTGTGTTACCTGAGTGGTAAGGTTATCCTATTAGGGCTTACTCTTCTATTGAGTTCTGTTACCTGAGTGGGAAGGTTATCCTATTAGGGCTTACTCTTCTATTGGGTTCTGTTACCTGAGTGGGAAGGTTATCCTATTAAGTCTTACTCTTCTGTTGAGTTCTGTTACCTGCATGGTAAGGTTATCCTATTAGGGCTTACTCTTCTATTGGGTTCTGTAACCTGAGTGGGGAGGTTATCCCATTAGGGCTTACTCTTCTATTGAGTTCTGTTACCTGAGTGGGAAGGTTATCCTATTAGGGCTTACTCTTCTATTGGGTTCTGTTACCTGAGTGGGAAGGTTTTCCTATTAGGGCTTCCTCTTCTATTGAGTTATGTTACCTGAGTGGGGAGGTTATCCTATTAAGGCTTACTCTTCTATTGCGTTTTGTTACCTGAGTGAGATGGTTATCCTATTAGGGCTTACTCTTCTATTGAGTTATGTTACCTGAATGGGAAGGTTATCCTATTAGGGCTTACTTTTCTATTGTGTTTTGTTACCCGAGTGAGAAGGTTATCCTATTAGGGCTTACTCTTCTATTGAGCTCTGTTACCTGAGTGAGGAGGTTATCCTTTTAGGGTTTACTCTTCTATTGAGCTTTGTTACCTGAGTGGGAAGGTTATCCTATTAGGGCTTACTCGTCTATTGAGTTCTGTTACCTGAGTGGGAAGGTTATCCTATTAGGGCATACTCTTCTATTGAGTTCTGTTACCTGAGTGGGAAGGTTATTCTATTAGGGCTTACTCGTCTATTGAGTTCTGTTACCTGAGTGGGAAGGTTATCCTATTAGGGCATACTCTTTTATTGAGTTCTGTTACCTGAGTGGGAAGGTTATCCTATTAGGGCTTACTCTTCTATTGAGTTATGTTACCTGAGTGGTAAGGTTATCCTATTAGGGCTTACTCTTCTATTGAGTTCTGTTACCTGAGTGGTAAGGTTATCCTATTAGGGCTTACTCTTCTATTGAGTTATGTTACCTGAGTGGTAAGGTTATCCTTTTAGGGCTTACTCTTCTATTGAGTTCTGTTACCTGAGTGGGAAGGTTATCCTATTAGGGCTTACTCTTCTATTGAGTTCTGTTACCTGAGTGGGAAGGTTATCCTATTAGGGCACACTCTTCTATTGAGTTATGTTACCTGAGTGGTAAGGTTATCCTATTAGGGCTTACTCGTCTATTGAGTTCTGTTACCTGAGTGGGAAGGTTATCCTATTAGGGCTTACTCGTCTATTGAGTTCTGTTACCTGAGTGGGAATGTTATCCTATTAGGGCATACTCTTCTATTGAGTTCTGTTACCTGAGTGGGAAGGTTATCCTATTAGGGCTTACTCTTTTATTGAGTTATGTTACCTGAGTGGTAAGGTTATCCTATTAGGGCTTACTCTTCTATTGAGTTATGTTACCTGAGTGGTAAGGTTATCCTCTTAGGGCTTACTCTTCTAATGAGTTCTGTTACCTGAGTGGGAAGGTTATTCTTTGAGGGCTTACTCTTCTATTGAATTTTGTTATCCGAGTGAGAAGGTTATCCTATTAGGTCTTACTCGTCTATTGAGTTCTGTTACCTGAGTGGGGAGGTTATCCTATTAGGGCTTACTCTTCTATTGAGTTATGTTACCTGAGTGATAAGGTTCTCCTATTAGGGCTTACTCTTCTATTGAGCTCTGTTACCTGAGTCGGGAGGTTATCCTATTAGGGCATACTCTTTTATTGAGTTCTGTTACCTGAGTGGGAAGGTTATCCTATTAGGGCTTACTCTTCTATTGAGTTATGTTACCTGAGTGGTAAGGTTATCCTATTAGGGCTTACTCTTCTATTGAGTTCTGTTACCTGAGTGGTAAGGTTATCCTATTAGGGCTTACTCTTCTATTGAGTTATGTTACCTGAGTGGTAAGGTTATCCTTTTAGGGCTTACTCTTCTATTGAGTTCTGTTACCTGAGTGGGAAGGTTATCCTATTAGGGCTTACTCTTCTATTGAGTTCTGTTACCTGAGTGGGAAGGTTATCCTATTAGGGCACACTCTTCTATTGAGTTATGTTACCTGAGTGGTAAGGTTATCCTATTAGGGCTTACTCGTCTATTGAGTTCTGTTACCTGAGTGGGAAGGTTATCCTATTAGGGCTTACTCGTCTATTGAGTTCTGTTACCTGAGTGGGAATGTTATCCTATTAGGGCATACTCTTCTATTGAGTTCTGTTACCTGAGTGGGAAGGTTATCCTATTAGGGCTTACTCTTTTATTGAGTTATGTTACCTGAGTGGTAAGGTTATCCTATTAGGGCTTACTCTTCTATTGAGTTATGTTACCTGAGTGGTAAGGTTATCCTCTTAGGGCTTACTCTTCTAATGAGTTCTGTTACCTGAGTGGGAAGGTTATTCTTTGAGGGCTTACTCTTCTATTGAATTTTGTTATCCGAGTGAGAAGGTTATCCTATTAGGTCTTACTCGTCTATTGAGTTCTGTTACCTGAGTGGGGAGGTTATCCTATTAGGGCTTACTCTTCTATTGAGTTATGTTACCTGAGTGATAAGGTTCTCCTATTAGGGCTTACTCTTCTATTGAGCTCTGTTACCTGAGTCGGGAGGTTATCCTATCAGGTCTTACTCTTCTATTGAGTTCTGTTACCTGAGTGGTAAGGTTATCCTTTTAGGTCTTACTCTTCTATTGAGCTCTGTTACCTGAGTGGGAAGGTTATCCTATTAGGGCTTACTCTTCTATTGAGCTCTTTTACCTGAGTGGGAAGGTTATTCTATCAGGGCTTACTCTTATATTGAGTTCTGTTACCTGAGTGGGAAGGTTATCCTATCAGGGCTTACTCTTATATTGAGTTCTGTTACCTGAGTGGGGAGGTTATCCTATTAGGGCTTACTCTTCTATTGAGTTCTGTTACGTGAGTGGGAAGGTTATCCTATTAGGTCTTACTTGTCTATTGAGTTCTGTTACCTGAGTGGGGAGGTTATCCTATCAGGGCTTACTCTTATATTGAGTTCTGTTAACTGAGTGGGAAGGTTATCCTATTAGGGCTTACTCTGCTTTTGAGTTCTGTTAACTGAGTGGGAAGGTTATCCTATTTAATCTTCTATTGATTTATGTTACCTGAGTCGGGAGGTTATCCTATTAGGGCTTACGCTTCTGTTGAGTTCTGTTGCCAAGTATGCTATTTAGAGAGCTTTTTAGCAGTACTGAATCAATGGTTCGTCTTGCACCTCCCAAGTTTCTAATCCTTTTAGACACAAAGACAAAATGTCTGTCAAAATTTAGTACAATATTTAAAAATGAATGCTTGTAATCCATTATTGTAGCACATTATGTTTTTCAATAGAGAATCCTATAAATATTTTATTTTACTGGTCCCTTCGGGCACTTCACGTCATCTTTTATTTTTATGTAAAAAATAATACTTTATTTTATTGTACTGCTACCTTTATGGAGTAAGGTGTGAAATATGATTTTCACTTTAAAGTCTTCTTACATTCATCTAAAGAGCATATTTTAGACATTACAAAACATTTTTGCTAGGAAAATTATTTGTCTTTACAAACTTTAATTCAATGTAATATTATGTTCTCCTTGGTTTGCTCTGAACAGTTAGTTAAGTGATATGGAGTAGCAGGAAGTATATCTACAATCACAATATTGTGGTGTATTACCATCCTTTGGATGCAGAATTATAAATACATGATAACAGCTTAACAAATGACAACACTTTATATAAATAAATCTTACATATTGAAATAAAACACACTGTAAGTTCACATCACTGAAGATGGCAACTGTCATTTAGTAATCTTTAGATTCACCTCTTCTCAGGAGCCCATGGAAGACAAAGCCAGCAGGAGAAGGAAAGTCAGCTCACATAAAGGGAGAGATTCACTAAGCTGTTGCAGGAGCAGTGTAAGGCGGAGAAAGGTTGCAGAACCAATGTTCCTCACAGGGAATAGACTCTGAATCCTTCTGCACACTGCGGCCCGGCGATACATAGTAAATATCCCCCAAACACTTTTGTACATTCACTACTACTAAATTACTAAATAAAACTCACCCACTAGATATTGTCTTGTGTAAGAAGTACATGCGTTATACCATGAGGGAATGTGACTGATGATGAGACACAATTTTGATGACTAATGTGACATTCCATATTTATAGAGTCTAATTTTAATTGAGGTATTTATGTCAAAGGATATACAGTGATGAATGATCAAACAATGGGGTAGATTCACTAAGCTAAAATGCTGCAAAATACTTTCCTAAGGTAATTTTCCCAAACAGCCATCAGCAATGTGCCTTGCAACCATTGAGAAGCTTAGTGGATCTGATCTGGGCTGTGTATAATAGTTTTTCTATGTTCACTGTCTTGAAAATCCAGGATTTGAATGGCACTTGCCAACTGAGTTAAAGAGCTGTCAAGTTTCTTCGGGGGAAATTAGGTTTGTGATGCATGTAACAAATAGACAACATTAGCAAGTATTTAAGTCATGGGCATCAGAGGCTAAACTATCGCCGGTGCAGCCGGTGCAATGCACCAAGGCCCTGCTCTGGGGGGTCCAGTGCTGTGCTTAGTCCAAACTGGCATTACCTGCTAAGGCCCCCCTTGGCCCACTGCAACCCCCCTTAGCCCCTGTGCCCCCAAGGCTCCATGCAGGCCCCCATGCTGACCCCTCAGTTTACCTCTGCCCCTTGTGGCTCCCCTCTGCCCCCTGTGGGCAGCCTCTGCAGCCCCCCTCGGCCCTCCAATCTGCAACCTGTGCCTGTAAGAGCCAATCTGCCTCCTGTGCCTGTAAGTGCCAATCTCCATCCTGTGCCTGTAAATGCCAGTGTGCATCCTATGTCTGTAAGTGCCAATCAGCACCATGTGCCTTTAAATACCAATGTGCTGCCTGTGCCTGTAAGAGCAAATGTGCATTCTGTGCCTATCAGAGCCAATGTGCAGCCTGTGCTTACAAGGACCAAAATGTAGCCTGTGCCTATAAGAACCAAAGTTCCAAGCAATAACCTCTCTCCTCCTTCTTCTCCTCTACATCACTACCATCCCATTGGGCCCTCAAGTCCTCGCAGTACAGTTAAAGTGAAGTTAAATTATATGTTATTTGATGTAATTATTGTTTTTTTTATTTAATTTATGTCTGTTTAGTTCTATGGTCTTGTATCAAAAAGACCATCAGTTCAAACTAAAATGTGAAAACTCTGGAGCCCAGAATGGATTTTTCCACAAAAAAAAATTGGGTCTGACACTACTTTTAGCACCAGTGCCCTCCATGACTAGCTCACCCACTGATGGGCATTAAAGCATTTCTTTTTTTTTAAATAGGAAATCAGTTATTTGTGCACACTGCACTTTTGTTTGGGTGCTTCTATAATGGACATTAGCATAGAACCTGAGGTGGAGGGTAATTATACTGTGAGTTGCACTTGTATTTTATAGGAATTGAACTGAAATCTTATCTACATCATAGTTCATTCTCAGGTTACTAACAATCTGGTTAAAAAGTCAAAAACTTCCTCCGCTGAAGAAAAAACGCAGATTATCAAGTTCCTCAAATGAGAATATTATAAATGTAAAACTTGGGTTAAAGACACACTGCCCTAATCTTTAGTCTCATTCATCCTCCCACGGCCATGTGTCTACTCATATGCACATACAACTGCATATACAGTATCTTTCACAGCTCTTGGCATCTAATTAATCTTTTGTTTATTTGTTAGACATCAAACCCTTCAAAGTCTAATCGACTGTCAAAGACCCCCTAGTAGATGTGTTTGCAGTGTTACAAGGTGCAACTTTCTAAAAACTCTAAGAAACAATTGCTGAGCAGAGAAAAGTGAGTGAGCAGCAGGTTTGTATCAGCTAAACGTCTTGACCCCATCCCATCCCTTCCTGGAGGACACTCCAGTCTTACCAGATGGTGTTGATCAAGGACAATGTTGTCAGACATCATAAACAGCCCAGAACTGGTGATTTCAGAAATAAAAAGGGGCATTGAAAATAAATATTTTTTCGTGCATGATTTAAACATTACCAAAGTTATGTTTTGCATGAAAAAAAAAAAAATATCTGCTTTGAGAGCTTCATTTGAAGAAAGAAAACACACAATGTTATATTATCAAACCTTTCAGATGCAACAAAGAAAAAAATGCTTTCAATTTCACTGTAAGTAAAACCACCATTTTTGCTAATGATGAATATCCACATATTATCTATTACAAATTACCCCATTTTGTAGCTATAATGTTAAAATACATACTGGTTATAAAGGGATTAATGTAGGAAGAATGACTGTTGTTATGCAAGCAACAATGTTGCAATACAAATACCATTTGAATAGAAATCTGAAAAACAAAGGAGTTCCTGGGTGTATTCAAGCAAGCCAAAGATGTCATGTGTGGTTTGGGAGCTGTGACTTATTGGACCTACGTTGCCACCTAAAGGAAGACCTTCACCAACAAAAGTGAGAGGTCCAGAGTATGCACTTCATATTAGACCTATTGTTTTACTTCACCATTAACTAACATTAAAAATACATGTGCAAAGAGCAGCAAATCAAAGCTTTAGCCAGAAAAATAAATTTAAAAACATAGTTTACCCTATTAATATTCTAGATACTTGATATTCATTATATATGTACATTATATATTCCAGTAATTATATATTCCAGTGCATGTTAAGAAGACTGAAAAGTTGTTAGGTAATCCCTAATCAAGTGGTCCACCAAGACCCTAGTCAATTTTTAAGTGGTCCATAAAAAATATGTTTGGAAAGCAAAGTAGATTTGAGGAATTAGTTCAAGCTCTTTAAGTCATTTTGGTATTATGGCGGGTTGTTAAATGATAGATTGGAATGTGATATATTAGTAAATAGCTTCAAATCTGGATCTGCTGGACAGTCTAGAAAATTGGTTTCATTATTGTGTAACTCTTATTGTTTAAGTGTATTGGGCTGAGTACATGACCTCCATTAAAGGAGGTGCTGGTGGGGTAGGTAGGGCAAACATCTGTCACGTAAAGTCCATTGTTTGTACCAGTTGGATACAGTGGCTACACAGGACCTTAATTAACACATATCCTTTGATGCTAATTGGGGCTTTGAGGTTTTCATCTGTCATGATCCCCCTCCTTATAAATGTCTAAATAACACCTGCTTCTCCAGATGGCCTATTTACCTTGCTATTAGTCAAATTAAGTTCCCCTAACGTGTAAACCTGTAGCTCGTAACGTAGCTCGCAAGACTTACGGCTATTAAATTGTCCTCTTAAACCAGCCCGCCGACTAGTTGTGGGGTAGGAATGAGAAAATTTCACTTGCGAGCTCGCAAATCGTTTGATTTGTCAAGCCCGTAACCGCTACGTTCCAATCACGCTATTATATTGCATCAAAATTACTGGTGTTCAACCCCTTAACTCGCAAATTGAGCCAAGAAGCCAACAAGTGCTGGAGAGGAGCCGCAAGGGGGGTAAAGTCCAATCTGTAGCACTGTAAATGCACATATACACACACTACTGTACTTTTATTAACAGGGAAAGTGATGTTAGGTCTTAGAATTAATAGCACAACCTTCTCAAGCTCCAGCCATTGATCCAGGCAATCAGTGTGTTAATACATATAATGGAACTTGCATGGAGTAGAATATCATATTTACGGCTTTATCAATATTGCATCTATTTTATGTGGGTCCGATTGTAACTCGTAATTGAACCCCATAAGACTTTGAAATCCAACCTCCATTTTTCTGTGACGTAATTCTGACGATCACTGTTTCCATTGGCTCCATCTAAACTCGTAACTACGAGTTTGAATAATTGATCATGTTCACGGCCATGCATCTAACGAGCAAAAAATTGTTTACGGGTTTGCCTCTCAAGCCTGTAACTCGCAGCATGTTCTAATTTAATAGCTCCACACATTTTCAAGCTTGCGGCCGTTGCGGGTCTCACGTTGCAGATACAAGCTTGGAATTTAATGTGGATGTTTGTGGTTCTATGTTTTATTATTATTATCATGGAGCAAGGTTTATTATATCATACTTATTATTTCTAGTCATTGTGGCAGCCACTAAATTCTGTCTGCTGGACCCAAAAGGTAATAAGACATGTTCAAGATGACTTCTTAATGATATGCAGGGTAGCCTATTCCTTGGGCTCCAAGAAGTAACTCTGGAAATCCTGGTAGATCTCACTACTCTGTGATGATAAGACAATCCCACCATCCACCATTTAGAAACCTAACCTAGCACAGTGTTGTAAAAGTCCCTGCAATGTGCTTTTATTTATTACAGACAACCCTTACAATCCATTTTAGATCTTGATTTGAATAAAAAAAAACTTGCAATCTGGTAAACTGGAATAGTTGGAGCACCAGATCTCATTAACAGGAATGATGTTTAGCCAATATGAGGAGTTGGGTCTTGATGTATCCTACAGGCTAACAATGAACATGGGTTCTCCTGGTGGTGGTGGTTGCGTGGTTAGGTTTCAATGCTTTCACTGCTGTGACCTGGGTTTGATTCCAGTCAGGGAAACAAGAGGTCACACCACCCTAAAGCTGAGCAGCATTGAGCCTGGTCAGTACTTGGATGGCAGACCACCTAGGGATACCAGGAGCAATATGCTCTGGTCCATTGAAGAAAGAACTGGCAACTCACTCAAATATTTCTGGCATGAATACCAATTGGATCAGCATGGTGTGTTGCAGTCCATGAGGTCACAGAGCGTTGTACCCAACTGAATGACACAACATTACACAAATGATGCTTGGAGTTGCAAGAGGAACTACTTTGTGAGACATAATTAAAGGTATATGAAAGTTTCCATGTTTTTATTATTAAAATAAACTACCTAAGTGTTTATTTGCATATCTAAACATCCTTTTATTAACTAGTGCTTGAAAGCTCTGTTTTCACTGTCTCTAACCTTCCAAACAGATCCTGCAAAGGTCTGCCCTCACAGCTCATGAATACAGTGCTTCTATTGGTAGGAGAAATACTAGCTATTTACAGAAAATTTCTCAACAGCATTTTGTTTTCAAATACAGCTGAGAGACAATCTGTAATTGGCTAGTACATCTAGTACCAATAGAAACATTGTATGCATGAGCTGTAGGTGCAGTCCATTTCAGGGACTGTTTGGAAGGTTTGCGTAAGTGACAACAGAGGTTAATATATGCAAACAAATACTTAGGCAGTTTATTTTGATATTAAAAACCGTGAATTGCCATATACCTTTAAGTTATAAATTAAACTACATATTTTTAATGCAATATGTTCCAAAGATTCAAAGCACCTTGTTATGTGCAGGACTGAAATATGATTTTTGCCTTTTTTTTGTATTGGAAACAGTATATGTGTTTATATTTGTATATTATATTTGTCTTTTTTTCTTTCCCTTGGGCCTATTGTACAATTACAGATAGGTGTGTTTACAACAGTATGTTCATGTATATGTGGTCTCATGTTATAGCTTGTATGCCAATGCCACATTACACGGATTGCCTGCATGCGCGCCACCACTTGATCAAGGGGTATATTGTAGTGACAAAAGTCCACTGCCTCAGGCGAATTACTGAGTAATAAAAAGTTGTTTATCATCACAAGACCCGAAAGGATTTTTAACCCATATCACTTATCTCTATGTACCAGTACACATATATTTACAGAACAGTCTGACCTGCACTTGCATTCAATACAAATTTCAAGGAGCACAGAAAAAAAAACATTTCAGTTGTATGCGATGCCCTTTTCAAATAAATGTAATTGGCTTTTTTTCCTCCATTTATGCTAAATTTGCTTTGGAAATAAAAATACAACAAGCTGGCTTTTGTACAATTTATATTTCATAATGTATGTCATGAAAAAAATTGAATCTAGGGATAAGGGCAGAAGTGCCCTTCAGGCAACATCATCTGCTAGCCTAAGCAACAGTGTGGTGGTCACACTTGCTATTGTTTACCATAGGAGAGTAAACAAACAGCTTAGAAACAGTTGTATCCAATGTCTCAAAAGAAACAACATCACAGATATTTATTAGTGTTATTCTGGATAAAATAATGGGGCAAACTGTCATTTTCAGCAGCAAATTGTGGACCAAGGTGGGACCTTGCACATTTCATCAGCTCCACCCATGTGCGCACACTGCGATCACGCGCCGGACTGCGTTATGCATGCGCACGTGTCTTCGCTGATGAAACGTGCAAGGTCCCCAAGGTGCAAAATATGTGTCTAGAAGAGAGAAAATAGGCAAGAAAAGATAAACTCAATAGAAAAAAATATTTTTATAAAGTTCAGGGAAGTATTAAAACACCCCACAACCCCAAACTAAAATGTCTGTATCTCTTATTATTTCATCAGCAATTCAAACAAGGAATACACTTTTTCAATGCGATTTCAGTGCCCCCTTAATATCTATTGAAACTCCTTTAGCATTATACCCCAGACCTTTTTAGATTTGAATCGCTAGAGAATAAACGTCTAAAATAGGTTCCCTGGTGCTCCAGTTGTTAGGATTCAGTACTTTCAACACTGTGAAGTGGGTTTGATTCCAAGACAGGGAACCAAGAGGTCACATCACCCTGAAGACATGCATGGTTGGGCCCGGTCAGTACTTGAATGGGAGAATACCAGGAGATGTATGCTGTGGCCCACTGGAGAAGGAACTGACAAACCACTCCGGTATTTCTGCCATGAATACCAAAGTGGATCAGCATGGACATAAAGATGTCCTGGTGTGTTACAGTCCATTGGGTCACAGAGAGTCAGAAAAGACTGAACAATGCAAAAAAAAAGAGAGTATGTGCACAGTCCTGTTTGCTCCTTTGTTATACAACAGACACAAATATATTTTCAGTTTTAAAACAGTACATGATTCTGTACATCAAGATATTCAGTGTTAAGTTAATATAATACATCTTTATAACTACTGCTTTTGTTCCTGAAACCTCCCTTGAAACTCTAAATTACATGCAAGATAATTTGTTCAGTGTCTGAATTCTTGGACAGCCGATGTAACTTAATAAGCTAATTTACTTACCTTTCAGGACACTTCCTCTGTAGAGCAGAATTAGAGAAAATTGTTGTTAAATTATCTTTCATTTCTGTCTCAGAACAAGACGTTGAGATCACAGAAGGGAACGTTCTTTGGTGCTTTGTTATAATCTTTGTGACTCACGACTGTACAAGACCGATACCTCTTAGCAAAGTACCAACTAAATGAATGTATCCGTATAGACAAAAGGAAAGCCAGAGGTCTAAGTCTAAGTGATACAAACAGATCCTCTAGAGTTTCAGAGTCACATTGTCTATAGGGGCACTAGTAGGTGGAAGATTACTGATATTTAAGGATAGTGAACTTAAATGAGTTATGCACATAATGTATACGGGTTATACTATAGGCTTCAGTCATCAGATTTTACGTTTTTGTTTGATTACACCAAGAAAATTGTTTTCTAGTACAGTAGGTCCAGGACCATATATTATTCAAGGTCTTGTATCTGTCGCCCTCCTGTCACACCCCACCACGCTTTTACCTTCTAGATTGTAAGCTTTTCAGAGTAAGCTATCTGCTGATCCATTTGTTATGTGTTCATTATTTTATATGCCTATAAGCTATTTTCTTATCTGATCACATTCAATTCAATTGATCACTTTAACGGCACTCTACATATCCCATCTCTACAATAATGACACTCTACATGCCCAAGTTGTATATTAATGGCACTCTACATATCCCATCTCTATATTAACGGCACTCTACATGTCCCAGCTCTACATTACTGACTCTCTACATGTTCCAGCTCTACACTAACATAAGAACACTCTCTACATGCCCCTGATCTACATTCATTACACTCTACATATCCCAATTCTTAGTTAATGGCACTCTATATATCCTAGCTCTAGATTAACGGCACTCTACATATCCCAACTTTAAATTAATGGCACTCTACATGCCCCAGCTCTACACTAAAATAACAACACCCTCTACATGCCCCAGCTCTACATTAATAGCACTCTCTACATGTCCCAGCTCTACATTAATAGCACTCTCTACATGTCCTAGCTCTACATTAATAGCACTCTCTACATATGCCAGCTCTACATTAATAGCACTATCTACATGTCCTAGCTCTACATTAATAGCACTCTCTACATATGCCAGCTCTACATTAATAGCACTCTCGACATGCCCCAGCTCTACATTAATAGCACTCTCTACATGTCCCATCTCTACATTAATAGCACTCTCTACATATGCCAGCTCTACATTAATAGCACCCTCGACATGCCCCAGCTCTACATTAATAGCACTCTCTACATGTCCCAGCTCTACATTAATAGCACTCTCTACAAATGCCAGCTCTACATTAATAGCACCCTCGACATGCCCCAGCTCTACATTAACAACGCTCTCTACATGGCCGAGCTCTATATTAATGGCACTCTCTACATGCCCCAGCTCTATATTAATAGCACTCTCTACATGCCCCAGCTCTATATTAATAGCACTCTTTACATGGCCGAGCTCTATATTAATGGCACTCTAGATATTCCAGCTGTGTATAGAGGACAGAAGCCCACCATGTGCTGCAGTACATGTATAATCAAATCACCTATGCACATTTACAGTGGATATAAAAAGTCTACACACTCCTGTTAAAATGTCAGGTTTCTGTGCTGTAAAAAAATGAGACAAAGATAAATCATTTCAAAACTTTTTCCACCTTTAATGTGCCCTATAAACTGTACAACTCAATTGAAAAACAAACTGAAATCTTTTAGGTAGAGAGAAGAAAAAATATAAAAATTAAATTAATATGTTTGCATAAGTATGCACACCCTTAAACTAATACTTTGTTGAAGCACCTTTTCATTTTATTACAGCACTCAGTCTTTTTGGGTATGAGTCTATCAGCATGGCACATTTTGTCTTGATAAGATTCGCACACACTTCTTTGCAAAAACACTCCAAATCTGTCAGATTGCGAGGGCATCTCCTGTGCACAGCCCTCTTCAGATTACCCCACAGATTTTCAATCGGATTCAGGTCTGGGCTCTGGCTGGGCCATTCCAAAACGTTAATCTTCTTCTGGTGAAGCCATTCCTTTGTTGATTTGGATGTATGCTTTGGGCCATTGTCATGCTGAAAGATGAAGTTCCTCTTCATGTTCAGCTTTCTAGCAGAAGCCTGAAGGTTTTGTGCCAATATTGACTGGTATTTGGAACTGTTCATAATTCCCTCTATCTTAACTAAGGCCCCAGTTCCAGCTGAAGAAAAACAGCCCCAAAGCAAGATGCTGCCACCACCATGCTTCACTGTGGGTATGGTATTCTTTTGGTGATGTGCAGTGTTGTTTTTGCACCAAACATATCTTTTGGAATTATGGCCAAAAAGTTCAACCTTGGTTTCATCAGACCATAACACCTTTTCCCACATGCTTTTGGGAGACTTCAGATGTGTTTTTGCAAAATGTAGCCTGGCTTTCTTCGTAAGAAAAGGCTTTTATCTTGCCACTCTACCCCATAGCCCAGACATATGAAGAATACAGGAGATTGTTGTCACATGTACCACACAGCCAGTACTTGCCAGATATTCCTGCAGCTCCTTTAATGTTGCTGTAGGCCTCTTGGTAGCCTCCCAGAACAGTTTTCTTCTCGTCTTTTCATCAATTTTGGAGGGAGCTCCAGTTCTTGGTAATGTCACTGTTGTGCCATATTTTCTCCACTTGATGATGACTGTCTTCACTGTGTTCCATGGTATATCTAATGCCTTGGAAATTCTTTTGTACCCTTCTCCTGACTGATACCTTTTAACAATGAGATCCCTCTGATGCTTTGGAAGCTCTCTGTGGACCATGGCTTTTGCTGTCGGATGCGACAAAGAGAATCTCAGGAAAGACCAACTAGAGCAGCTGAACTTTATTTGGGGTTAATCAGAGGCACTTTAAATGATGGCAGGTGTATGCTGACTCCTATTTAACACGATTTGGAATGTGATTGCTTAATTCTGAACACAGCTACATCCCCAGGTATAAGAGGGTGTGCAGACTTATGCAACCACATTATATTTCTTTTTTTTCTTCTTCCCTCCACCTAAAATATTTCAGTTTGTTTTTCAATTGAGTTGTACAGTTTATAGGTCACATTAAAGGTGAAAAAAGTTCTGAAATGATTTTTCTTTGTCTCATTTTTTTACAGCACAGAAACCTGACATTTTAACAGGGGCGTGTAGACTGTTTATATCCACTGTATATATACACACATATATATATATATATATATATATATATATATATATATATATATATATATATATATATACATATACATATTACATTAAAGCATGAATTGACATTGGGGAAACATTTTTAGAAAATCACATATAATAGTTGTCAAACTGCAATTCGTCTTCGCACTTGCGAGCCTTGCATAGCGAAGCCAGGTGAACAGTTGAGGCATTGAAACATGCAGGACTTAGACTGTAATGAGCGCGGAAGGTGCTCCTGCGAGCCTCACAAAGCGAGGCGAGCCGTTGATGCATTGAAACAAGCGGGACCTAGCCTGCAAGCAGTTAAGAAACGCGGGACTTACTTAGGCTGCAAGCAGTTGAGGTTTGCGGGACTTAGAAAACAAATTTGACCTCAAAATCTCAGGGCCAAAAAAACGACCTCGCAAAAATACGACTTTAACGGCCGAACCGCGAAAATCAAAAAACAACAAAAACAAGACAAAAAAAAAAAGAAAAGAAAAAAAACACTCACACGATGCTAAAGGAAGCCGAGACGCGCAAATCACCACCAGGCACATACATGCAAAAAAAAATCGCGGACGACCGCGGAAATTTAAAAACAAGAAATTTTTTTTAAATAAAATAAAAGCAAACTCACACACAGCACAGAGGGAACTACAGGATGCCAGGGAGTAAGGTTGCCTGCAAATTTAAGCCGAAATTGACGCACAAATCGCCGCCAGGCACGTACGAGTTAGAACGGAACATACAAGTTTCAAAATATTCCATTAGGGTGGACAGAAAATGCTTGCAACCAAGTAAGAAAAATCGCCGCCATTTTACAACACTAACTTGCAAATAATAACATTAAGATTCTAAAATGGCGCTTTACCCACCTAAACAAATTGTTTGGACTCGCGCACACAGCCTATTTACACTGCACACTTGGCACATTACTGACACTTTCTCCTCAGGTTATCAACAGTCCAACTGTACATTTTCAGATGCAGGAAAATCCAAAGAGATTGTTAGCTCTTCGGGATACTGATTGATACATATTAATTATAAATAGGTAAAATATATGAATTTATTAATTCATATACATTTAGTAATTCTCTGTACTAAATACATTTTATATTTTACACTGTACTTATATATCTGTCTTTGCGAGGAGCGCCGAAGGTGATCGTTGCAAAGCAGGAAACTTGAAGTACACAAGGGGAGAGGTTCGCAAAGAGCGCCGAAGGTCCTCAGAAGAGCAAAAGATTTAAATTGTGTGGCAAACAGCAGTGCCATGGCTTCAAATGTTATTGCCGTCGTTTTTGACAGGCAAGTCGCTAGTAAAATAATAATAATCATATCTAATAACTACTTTATTCAATTTTGCCGTAGCTGGGAGTACATTTTTTTACCAACCTAATTAGCTACCAGGAAGGACTTTAAATACAGGTATGATCTCTAATCAGTTCTACTCAAGGGTTGCCACTATGATGGATAACTTACAAGAGATTTACCTTCCCAGAATACAATTCAAGGAATCAATAAGAAAGAAAATGAGAAAAGAAAGAATTGAGACATTGGGATAGAACTGGACAGTCTGAAGGATGGTCACATTGGCTTTGAAGAGGACGATATCTATAAATGGAAAAATTCGCCTAAAGCACATGCACAGGTGGCACATTTATCTGGCATGCTATTCTACTGTTTTCACACCCGTAAATGGCAAATGTAGCCAAAAATCCTACGGGTACAAGGGGGTTAAACTCCTGTCCGTAGCACTGTAAGAGCAAATATAAGCACACTACTGTATTTTAAATAATAGGGAAAGTGATAAAAGTTATTAAAATTAATAGCAAAACATTCTCAAGCTCGCAAATCTGCAATATTTTTTTCTTTTATGTTTCATTTCCATGTTATATTGATCCCGGCAATCAATGTGTTTATACATATAATGGAACTGGCATGGACTATAATATTATATTTATTGATTTTTTCATATTGTATTTTTTCTGGAACGAGGGTCCAATCGTAACTCAGACTTCAAAACCGTAAGTGATTGAAATGTAACCTCCATCTTTTAGTGACGTAATGATGACTCTTTTACTATTGGCTACGTCTAAACCGGTAACTACGGGTTTGAATAATTTGCTACGGATTTGGATTCTGGCCATGTCCTTGCAGGCTTTTCCTATTTAATTACTCTTTAACTTTAGCAAATTTCAAAACTTACAGGCTTACGGGTTGAACAACAGACACTGTGGGCTTGGAATTTAATAGGACCCTTGATCTTCCATTTAGTCATGTAGTCAAGTGATATTCGTGCAACTGAACAGAGATATTATCTGAATACATTGTTCCTCCAATTTGTCTAATTCTGCTGATATTAGGAACAAAAGCAAATCAAATGTCTATCTCTGTTAAAGCAATATTGAATACAACAGTTAAAAATTTAAATTAAATACAATTTTTAAATTACATGGAACTTCTAGAAATAAGTGTCCAGGTCTCAGATGACTGCTAGATCAGGAGTAAAATAAACCAGCAAAGCAGCAGCCGTGTGCCCCACATTCCTGGGATTCTGTTGCCAGGAAGTCCGCACAGGAAGGACAGTTCCAGTGGTAAAGATAGGCATAATAGAGCAGTGGATCTTAAATGACTTCTGTAGTGCTTGCTTGTGAAGTACGTAACAAAAATACACCTGCTTACTTCACTTCCTTTTTTATCTATCAGTGGAGGGAGGGGTGGTGAACAGGGGAACAAAGAGACGACAGAAGGATTTGTTAGATAATTGAATCAGAATGAAATTGACACAGGCAGTAATTGTAACTGCCTCCAACAGCATAGCGCCAATTAAAATGTTGAAGCCTTATAAGTATTTGGGAGCAATAATAATAATGAAATTGCATCTTAACAACAATAATAATAATAATAATAATAATAATAATGTACCTGTTATTACTTAGAGTTTTAAATGACACCATTTCTGGGACCCCCATTGTGTCCCTGAGAAACCCCTGAACTATAGAAACTGGGTACGTAACAGAACTAAATAACCATTTATTACAAAATGAATGGCCATTTGTGTGATAGTGAACATATAACAGGGAAAATCAGATCTCTTCCATAGTATTAAAGGGAATCTCCCATTCCCTGTAACAGGAAATGAAACTGGAGATAATTGTCGGACAGGATAAATAAAACTAGCAGATTGCTAGACAATTACTCAATAGCGCCACCTATTGGTCAGGTTGGGTATCCACACAATACTCTACATTACTCACAGTACTGGAGGCTTTAGGAAATCTAGGGAGAGGAATAGCACTTTTGTCCAATCAACGTCTAAGCTGGTTTTAGCTTTATAGGACATCGGATGTAAAAGGTTTGTAGTAAGCTGTTTTGAAGATAATATTTTGATAATTGGTAAAATGTCTTAGAAAGTAATAAATAATACAGCAAATGTTTATAACCATAGTATTCAATTTTGCTTTAATAGAGGACACTATTTTCTCTTAGGATATTATTAATATACAGATAATTATCTCTAGCCAGCCTGATAGCTGTGAGATACTCAGAATTGCATTTACAACAACACCTCAGCAGGTATGGAGAAGACTATGGAAACTGTGCCATCCCTGGAGCCAATATGTTTATTAATATCACTACTGTATGCATGTTATTATATCTTGGCAGATAGAAATATTCTGACTTTTTGTTTTCAATTTTTAACTGTTTCCTATACCCTGCTCTGCCGTCCCCACCTTCCCCCCCATCCTTCCCCCATTTATGGCTGGCATAATTACCTCAAATCTCCTCCCCCCTCCTCACATACTTTCATTCTATGGTCTCTCTCCCATTCATTCCTATCTCCCCTATCTTCCTGTACTGTCTGACCCCAATCCATTCTCTCTCTTTCTTTCAGTGCAAATTTACTCTGGTTTAAGGCCTACTTCATCTGTGAGACACTCAGAATTGCATTCACAACACCTCAGCAGTGCAAATTTACTCTGGTTTAAGGCCTACTTCATCTGTGAGATACTCAGAATTGCATTTACAACAACACCTCAGCAGTGCAAATTTACTCTGGTTTAAGGCCTACTTCATCTGTGAGATACTCAGAATTGCCCACCCCAACTCAGATTAAATTTATAGAGCCATAGAAAACACCTGACTTCCTACTTGCAGATATATCATCTCAACACTAGGGGTCAGCCAGCATACTAGTCTTTCACCTCAGATCCCTCCCCTCTCCCTCTAAAATAAAACTCTTTCTATCTTTCACTTACTTCCTTGCCCTTGCTATTCCTTATTTGTTACTCTTCCCCAGTTCTCTGCCCTTTAATTCCCTTTAGATTGTAAGTAGCGAGTTTCCAGTCTTGTAGGGTGCTTTGGGATAAAGCACTTTATGCTAAGATTCTAAGCTCAAAACAGGGCTCTTCAACTTTTGAATTTTGTTAAACTTGTATTTCCCTTGTTCTTATCCCCTGTACAGCGCTACGGAATATGTTGGCGCGATACAAATAAAAGATAATAATAATAATAATAGATGCCCCCTACATGTATGTAATGTATAACAAGGACACGGTCTCCAGGACTTCTGTCTCAATTAAATGCCAGATTATACAGCTGGAAAATAGCTCAGGAAAATATGTTCAAGTCAGTGGCGGAGATAGAGAATGAAGGGCCCTGGTGCAAAAAAAAAAAAAAGTTTTGGGCCCCAGACTGTGGGGGGTTGTGAAAAATGTCTTAAGTTGGGCCCACTGGAACCAAATCACTCAGTGCCCCTTCCGCAGACCCCTTCCTATAACTGCTCCCCTCCCGAAGACCCCTTCCCATAACAGCAAATCTTCCAAAGGCCCTTACCCATTACTGCTCTACCGGCAAGACCCCTTTCCAATACATATCACATATATAGTTATCAGTGTATGTAACGTTTGCGATGTTGGTCACGCTTTTGCGTCCTTTGCAAAGCAAGGGATGCCTTTGAGCCTCGCGAAGCAAGGCAAGCTGTTGACGCACGCATCACTTAGGCTGCAATGAGAGCCCACGGTGCTCATTGCACTGCGAGTATTGCAAAGCGAGGCGAGGAGTTGAGGCACGCGGCACTTAGGCTGAAATGAGCGCCAAAGGAGCTCATTGCACTGCGAGCCTCGCGAAGCGAGCAGTTGAGGCACGCAGGACTTAGGCTGCAATAAGCACCAAAGGTGCTCATTGCACTGTGAGCTGAAAAATTTAGCACTTTGCAGCTGACCGCGAGGAACGCAGTTTGCTAATTTAATGGCCAAAATTAGTTCAAGCGTGAAACTCGAAAAACAAGCAAAAAAATTATTAAAAAAATTTAAAAACGCACTCAAGCACAGCACAGGAAGCCTGGGAGTGAGGTTGCAAGCTAATTTGAGCCATATCTGCAGTTTTTCGGCAATCGAAAATCGACTAAGCAAAGGAAAAAAACGGCGGACGAAAAACGTAAAAAATCTGAAACAGGATGAAAATGAGGCCAGGCACACGGGACTTAAAAAATAAAACCAACGCGCGCAACGCAAATATTCAGCAGACACACAGAAGAGAAAGACACAGGCGTGTTTCAAGAGCGTACCTCGATGGCCCATAAAGTAGACTGGAGGAGAGGTTTGCGATGAGTGCCGAAGGTTTGCCAGGCTTACAATTTTATTGCCGTCATTTTTGATGGGCAATTCCATTGCGAACCACAAAAGTTGTGGGTTGACAAGCCCTGTAATGAGCGGCAAAGCCGCTCATTGCGAGGCCCGTACAGTAGATGGGAGGAGAGGCTCGCAATGAGCGCCGAAGGTGATCATTGTGAAGCACGAAAATTGGGGTTGACAAGGCCTGCCAGCGGACATTGGCAATTTGATCTCTTGTGCCTCTTCCTCTGCAGAACTTGGCTTGCACTTATCTTTTGCACCAATACAAGATAAAGGTTATATGTAAAAAAATAAAAAATATACTTAATTATACATCATGTAAACAATATAAGAAACGTAACCATAATAGACAGAATACGAGGACAAAAGTGAGCTCATTGCAGGCTTTGTGATGAGCGCCATAGGCGCTCATGGCGAGGCCTGCGGGACTTAGGCTGCAATGAGCGCCAAAGGCGCTCATTGCAGGGCTCAAGATGAGCACAGCAGGTGCTCATCGCAAGGCCCGCAGGACTTTAAAACAGCCTAGACATGAGCACAGAAGGCACTCAGTTTACTATTTTAACAGCCGAAACTGTTTCAAGCGCATAAGTCGAAAGACCACCCAAAAAAGCTGAATAATAAAAAAGTAAAAAAAACACACCCACTCACAGAACAGGGGGAGAACCAGGAAGCCTGTGAGTGAGGTTGCAATCGAATTTGAACCATATTTCGATCGAAAATCGGCTAAGCAAGGAATAAACATTGTGTGGCAAACAGCATTGCCAGGCTTAAAATGTAATTGCCGTCATGTCTGACGGGCAATTCCATTATAGCGAAATATAGCGCCAAAGGTGATCATTGTGAAGCACGAAAGTTGTGGGTTGACAGGGCCTGCAATGAGCGTCGAGGAGAGGCTTGCAATGAGCACCAAAAGCGCTCGCAATGAGCGCAGAAGGAACAGCATTCCCAGCCTTAAAATGTTATTCCCGTCATTTATAAACATCAACCCCACACAGCACTCCACCCCTCTTAGCATCCATCTCCACCCAGCGCTTGTCAGCAACCACCCCTTTCAGCATCTATCTTCACAGTGTCCAATCCCTCTCAGCATCCATCCCTACATAGCACCTACATAGCACCCAGTCCTTGTCAGCAGCCATCCTCATTCCGCATCCATCCCTACACAGTGCTCCACCACTCTCAGCATCTATCTCCACCCAGTCCTTGTCAGCAGTTATCCCTTTCAGCATCCATCCCCACACAGTATCCAACCTCTGACAGCATCCATCCCTATATAGTACCCAGTCCATGTCAGCAGCCATCCCCTCTCCGCATCCATACCTACAAAGCACCCATCCCCTCTCAGCACCTACCTCACATAGCAACCATCCCAATCTCCTTTCTTCCTCCCTCACAGAACCCATTCCCCCTGTACTTTGATGCCACTTTGCACCGCTTGATCTCTGATACACATCCCCAGCGTTCTGAACTGATGCCACCCTATGGAGCATCGGTAGAAATGGTTTTATTTAAACAGGCACACACCAATTTCAGACCGGGGTGGGGTGGAGGGAGAGAGAAAGGTGTGCAGCCCATGGAGGCACCGGGGGGGCCATAGCAGGTTGCTCCACTGGTAGATCTGACCCTAATTCATGTAATTCAATTATAGCAGCTACTATTATCAGCAATTTGCCTGTACCTAGTTAAATTGACATTGAAAGCATTTTTCTTTGTTGGATCTGAAAGACAGTATCTGCTAATGTACCACTGTGTGTTTTCTTTTTTCAAATGATGCTGTCAAAACAGAAAAAGACGAATTCAAATGTTTAACTGACCTGGGGGCTTGCTGCTGTCACCCAATGAGTAGCAACATACAGTATAGGTATCATACTTGTCGGCTAATGAAACCTACAGCCGTACTTATGTTCTGTGCATTTCCTATTGCTTTCAATTAAGTTTAAACAGACTTTATTCATGCAAAACACAACTCAGCCAATTTTAAAGCATGCTCTAAACACATGAAAAACATGTATTCCAGGTCTCTTAATGCAGAATACATTACTGCAAAATCAAAAGATAAATGGTTACAGCTTTTGTTTTAGTTGTTTAGTTGGTCGTTCATGCTCAACTCTCCGTGACACTATGGACCACAGCACACCAGGTACATCCCTCAGTCACTGCCCCTCTGACCTCATTTAACCATTTCCGCGCCTCTGTCGTCCCCTTCTTCTTGTGCCTTCAATCTTTCCCAACATCAGAGTTTTCTCTAAGGAATCCTGCCTGCTCATGATATGGCCAAAATATCTGAACTTAAGCCTCATGATCATACCTTCCAGTGAACAGTTTGCCTTAATTTCCTGTATCACTTATTTATTGAATCTTCTTGCAGGCCAAGAAACTCTAAGTGGTTTTTGTCAACACCATAATTCAAAGGCGTCAATTCTACAGTGCTCAGACTTCTTTATGGTCCAGCTCTCACATCTGTATGTTTCTACTGGGAATACCATAGTTCTAACTATGCTGATATTACTTTTTTTACTTTTATTTGTAACGCGCCAACATATTCCGTAGCGCTATACAGAGGAAATGAACAAGGAAAAATATACATTTTAACAAACTGCAAAAAGTGGAGGGCCCTGTTTTGAGCTTAGAATCTTTGTAGAAAGTGCTTTTTCCCAAAGCACTCTACAAGATTGAAAACTCTCTACTTACAATCTAAAGGGGATGGAAGAGGCAGATAACAAATAGCAAGGGTCAGGAAGAAAGTGAAGTTTCATTAGGTAGGAGGGTATGCAAAGTTAGAAGGAAAAGGAAAGCAACTGAGAAAGTAATTTGGTAAGTGATCCTAGTATGTAATATGTTATCTGCCCCTAGTGGTCAGATAGTATAATCTGCGAGTGGGAGGTGAGGGGCCTGTGTTAGGAGGTATGTCCCAAGAAGCCAGCAGAATAAAGAGAGAGAGGGAGAGGAAGTGGGATTTGGACTTGCAGGAGTGTTTCTGCTTATGAGCTTTAGAAGGGGTAGGAGATGGTGGATGGAGGAATAAGAGTAGCTCATGGGAGCATAAAAGAGGAGAGGAAAGCATGTAAGGTGAGATGGTTACGTTGGAGACATGATGTGGCAAAGTTGAGAAGAGAAGCTTGAGGAAAGAACAGGATGTAATGAGGAAGGAAAGGGCATGAGGAAACATTGTGTAAAATATTAATTAGGTATAGTTAGCAGATGTTGCTAATTGATCAGCTGTAGGAAATTTGAGTGACTCAATAAATCAAGAGAAACAAGGGGCGTGTGGGTGAGGGGCAGGGGGGGAGGGAAGTAGTTCCAGATCCAGAGAGAGTGAGAGAAGAAACTGAGGCCCACAGATAGTGGAGAGACTGCAACAGAATGTGAGAAGGATGGACAAATGTTATTTCAGAGATAAGAAGCAATAAAACCAGGCTTTGGGGGTGGGGGAGCAGGCAAGGTAAGGGGGGTTTCAGACAAATGCAAAAGTATGGATTTGCTTAGTAAAAGTTTTCTATCTCATCAAATATTATATCACAGAAACATTCATACAAATATTGATAATACTACATATAGTACAAGTTGAAATGACTCCAAAGTGTCTTTAGATACCTTTAGCACAGGTTCAGACAGTGGGTTTGATTGTAGTTCCAGATCCAGAGAGAGTGAGAGAAGAAACTGAGGCCCACAGATAGTGGAGAGACTTTAGCACAGGTTCAGACAGTGGGTTTGATTGTAGTTCCAGATCCAGAGAGAGTGAGAGAAGAAACTGAGGCCCACAGATAGTGGAGAGACTTTAGCACAGGTTCAGACAGTGGGTTTGATTGTAGTTCCAGATCCAGAGAGAGTGAGAGAAGAAACTGAGGCCCACAGATAGTGGAGAGACTTTAGCACAGGTTCAGACAGTGGGTTTGATTGTAGTTCCAGATCCAGAGAGAGTGAGAGAAGAAACTGAGGCCCACAGATAGTGGAGAGACTTTAGCACAGGTTCAGACAGTGGGTTTGATTGTAGTTCCAGATCCAGAGAGAGTGAGAGAAGAAACTGAGGCCCACAGATAGTGGAGAGACTTTAGCACAGGTTCAGACAGTGGGTTTGATTGTAGTTCCAGATCCAGAGAGAGTGAGAGAAGAAACTGAGGCCCACAGATAGTGGAGAGACTTTAGCACAGGTTCAGACAGTGGGTTTGATTGTAGTTCCAGATCCAGAGAGAGTGAGAGAAGAAACTGAGGCCCACAGATAGTGGAGAGACTTTAGCACAGGTTCAGACAGTGGGTTTGATTGTAGTTCCAGATCCAGAGAGAGTGAGAGAAGAAACTGAGGCCCACAGATAGTGGAGAGACTTTAGCACAGGTTCAGACAGTGGGTTTGATTGTAGTTCCAGATCCAGAGAGAGTGAGAGAAGAAACTGATATTTGTTGATAGTGTAATATCTTTACTTTTTACTAGCTTATCTAAGCTTGCCATAGCTTTCCTAGTAGCAAATGTCTTTTAATTTCACGGCTACAGTAACTATTTGAAGAGATTTTGGATCCCAGAAAAATAAAACCTGTCACTGTCTCCACTTTGTCCCCATCTATTTGCCAGGATCAATAGGCCCATTAGTTCTTCCTTACTTTCAGCCTTCAGAGTAGAATCTAAGTATCAGCGGTTGTTAATATTCCTTCCAGCAATATTGATTCCGGCTTTGGATTCATCCAGTCCAGCCTTACGCATGATTTATTCTACGTATAAGTTGAATAAACAGGGTGACATTATACAACCGTGTCGCACTCCATTTCCGATCTTGAACCATTCTGTTATCCCATGTTCGGTTCTGACCGTGGCTTCTTGGTCGACATACAGATTCTTTAGGAGGAGGATGAGATGATCTGGTATTCCCATCTCTTTAAGGACATGCCACATTTTGTTGTGATCCCCACAGTCAAAGGCTTTAGAATAGTCTATGAAGCAGAAGTAAATGTTTTTTTGGAACTCTCTTGCTTTCTCTATCATCCAGCGGACATTGGCAATTTGATCTCTTGTGCCTCTTCCTCTGCAGAACTTGCACATATCTTCTGCACCAATACAAGATAAAGGTTATATGTAAAAAAATAAAAAATATACTCATTCATACATCATGTAAACAATATAATAAACTTAACCATAATGGACAGAATATGAGGACAAAAGTGCTAGTGGTTAAAAACAAGACATAATAAATGTAATTGCCTGCATTGTACATATTGTCTTCCCACAAGGGGCTTTAAGTAGACTAACACTGTTAATATCAACAGTAGTCTTGTTATTTGACTTCACCGCCCAGACAAGAAAGCAACAAAAATCAAACTACTTACTGCAGCAAAGATAAGGTTAAACAGCTGGGTACAGATACAGTATATTTGGAGATACAGTAAGGTTGCCGACATTCTGTAGCTAAGTAGGACATTGTCAGCATCTTTGAATGTGTTCTTATATTACATTGTGTATTCTCATTAGCATCTCAGCAATTTTGTTTTTAATTAAACTGGCAGTTACTGAGTAAACTTTTTATTTAGCTGTGCCTAAAACATTGTTTTATTATCTTGTATTTTTCAGAATATTTTTTGTATATTTAACCCTCCAAACACAGGGGTGAATGGATAAGGAAAATGTGGTCAGGAGGGGGTAGTAGTGATACAAATAAAAAAAGATCAAGTAGTGGCGGTGCTACTGCTAGTGCAGCAGGTACAAAGCATGGGAGACCTCTGTAACCGGCAGAGGTCTGGAGTAAAGGGGGACCTTTGATTTATTATGCTAGAAGGGCAGATAATTATTTTTAAAAGAAGGATGATCTGAGCACCTGCATCAGCAAGAGCTCCACAGAATAGCAGCAATGTCTTGCCTCACGCTTTGGAGTTAATTAAAGGTATTTGTTACCAGCAGATTGTATGTTTGTTTGATAAAACTCCATTCTTTTTCAAAAATGTTTACAGATATATTCTTTTATTTAGTTGAAAAAATAAACATTTTGTTGTCAATTTTATTCTCCTCAAGCTTTACCTCTGTTGTTCCTGCTCAAATGTAAACCCACCTTTCTCTGCCTACCTCGTGACTGGGTCAAAAACCCATTTCCCCCCTTGTTATAGAGATTGGATTGATATCACCAGAGAGATGAATATGTGATGTGTCAAGTCCAAAGATCGGATGTAACTGAGCTGCAGAAAGGCTGAGATACTGACGGGCTGTACACCTCCCCAGGCCTTCTGGGGTTGGTAGGAGGGCCACGTGACCTGGCAGGCCCGGGAGTATGGGAGAGAAGGGGTGGCTAGCTTTGGGGCAGGGCCACTAATAGGCAGTTTGGCGCAATTTGGCCATAATGCCCCCAGCGAGCCAAGTAATTTGATGTGAGGGCTGTCTCCCTTGCTTTTCTCTCTCCTTTACTCTCTACCCTCTCTCCTCACTTGGCCAGTGGATCCCGATCCTGGGCAGCAGGCCAGCAGCAGACGGCCCCTGGCAGTGCAGACACCATCTTGGGCAGTACCGGCGGTGCTGGTGGATCGGCAGGGGGATCCGGAGGGCACACAGGGCCAGCGGGTGACACCTGGAAACCGTGGTGATCAAGGGATATTGCGGGCACACCACACAGCTCGTGGGCAACGTGCGGCCCGAAGGGAGCCAGAAATAAAGGAAACCTGGCGGCATTGGAAGTACAGGGGAGGAGTGGCAGCCGCCAGGAGTCCAGTGGGAGCAGTGACTGCTGGGAAGCAGCATCGGGCTGCAGCTCGCGGGTGGCTCCCGGCCAGGGGAGGCATCATTCCCCTGCCCTTCTTCAACGCTTCACGTGGCTTTCCATTAAAAGGGCTTGGCCTGGTCCAGGCCGCAGGATATGCCGATGGGGCCTGCCCCCCAGCCCATCTGACCCTGTTGCCCATGGCCTGAGTGCATCATGGCTGGCGCGGGAGGGCTGGCAGGGGATTGGAGCTTGAGCGTGGCTGGTAACTTTCCCGCCATTGCCTGCGTGGGAATCAACATCCTTGGACGGTCCCCCATGATCTGGAGGCAGAGCAGCGCCATCGGGAGGAACGAGAGGTCAGGGGCTGGGGCAGGTGAGGCATGGTTCCCCTCCCCCTTCTTCCCCGTTACCTGTTTGTGCAGTTCAAGGAGTTTTTTGGCTGTTGTCCAGGCCACCGTATGGATGCGGATAGGGCCCCCCAGCATTTCTTACCCCGGCTTGGGTAGATCCGGGCTGGCGGGGGGATATGATTTTAAGTGCGGCTGGCAACAATTTCCGCCGTTGCCGGCGTGTGAAAAGGCCTGGGGGGGGGGGGCTGCTGGCCTCCCCCTCCCTCCCCTCTGGGGAACTGGACTCTGCGCCGCAAGGCCGTTTTTTTTCCCTCTGCAGGTCCATTGTTTGACGTGCTGTATCCGATTCCGCAGGGTCAGTTTGTTGGGTTGGATGGGTCGGGGGTGCCATCAGTTCTATGGTGTAGCAGGTGTGGGCTTCAGGCCTGGGATCTGAGGCCTCTCCCCCTTCTTCCATGGTCATTAATGACAGGTGGCCTTGGAGCCGCCGTGATGGTCTGCAAAGCTTAGTGAACCTGGTAGGACGATAGTGTCATATGGGTTAAGGTTTAGGGATTATTATTATTAATTCCGTTCCCCTAGCCTCATTATATCTATGTAGCATATAACTTGCGCAGTCTCAGCAGCTCCGCGGGTATTATTATTAATTTCTGGCTTTGGCGGCCAGGCGGCTGGCAGACTAACTTCAAGCCTCCGCAGCGTCTCCTAATTCCCTTATATCCTTCAAATATCCAATAGGTGCAATCTGGCTGGTTGCCAGAGGGTTGGTTTAGCAGTTTGGCATTTTAGGCTACCAGTTTATAGGTTATACTTTAAAAACGGTGACAAGGGCATATGCGTCTGCTTACCACTCTTTCCAGTATGCTAATTCAGCATTGTGGTTATTTTTTTTACAGCTAGTGTTTAATCCAACCTTGGTTTAAAAAAAAAAAAGCTGCGTAATACAGCAGGCATAAGCAATAGTAAGCCTGTTGGATGGGCTGTTTTCAAGCTTTGGAATTTCGGGCCCAGTGTCCCTTCATAGTGGAACATCAGTCCTATTAAAAATTAGCACTGTTAGTCAGGGGATCCTTATTGGTTTAGGCCTAGAGTAGGGCTGATTTGTCTGTGCTTTTCAATTGACGCTTGTCTCTAGCTTGTGTAGAAATCCTGTAGCACATGATGGAGCGGCTAAAGCCTGAGCAGGAGCACCGACAGGTCAGCGGGCCGGTCCTAAGGTTTCAGCTTGCGGCCCGGCAGGTCCGGGCAGGGGCATTCAATTATTCATTGCTGAGTTAGTGGCGAAAATCTGTTGCCTTTCGGGGGCAGTCTGTTTCTACACGTTACTAATTTTCATGTTCGCTGGACATGCGTTGTCGGGATCGTTTTGTTCCTGCATTTCGTGTCCACGGTTTTCAACTTGGAGTGGGTGGGCCTTGGACCCTGCTGCGAGGGTTATGGTGACGGTATACTATTCCAGTTTTTGTTCTTCCTGGTAGTTGTCACTCCTTGTATCATTGCATTGCAGGCATGCAGAGGCCGAGGTCAATTTTCCCCTCCCATTGTAGCCTTCAGGGTCTCGCGTAATGGAGGTTCGAAGAGACGGTTTTGTTTGGCTGCCGTTAGATTACTGGTCTCCTTCAGACTATGGCGTGTCATAGGCTATGGTAAGGTGTTGAGTAGATACGGTTATTGGCTTCAGGGATCCTGCAGGAGTATCCCCTGTTCGTCTGGGGGCTGTGCGGGAGCAGTTAACCAATGTTCGGATAACAGGGCTGGAGTCAGGGCATTTTCTCGCAGTCACGCATTTATTTTGCCCAGTATGCCAAGGTTGGATGCGCACGGGCAGTACGGTAAAGGAGCTTCAGTGCAGGTTGGCTGACGGGTCATTCCTAGTGGGCACGTCAGATTGATGGCCATATTGGGAGGACCAGTTGGTGTGCCCGCATGTGTGTGGGTCTGCGAGTGGTGAACGGACATAGTTGAGGTTCTCGGTAACCAAAGGCCGGGAGGAGGGTTCCTCCGACGGTGGGGAGATGGGCAAGGGGCCTGGGCCTTTTCGTAAACAGGCTGGGCCGAGCAACCTGACGTAGGAAGATCGGTATTACAGGTGGAGCAACTTTATTTTTCCGCAGGAGGTATGGCAAAAGGATGGAAAGCAACTGGTAGCCTTTCACAAGGGACGGAGATACCGTTGTGTGGAGTGAGGTCTGTGAACAGTGTTAAGCCTTGGGGTTCTGTACAGCCAACTCTCTTTCCTGCTGGTATGCGGGTGGTGAGAGGTTGGCATAAACAGACAAGGTTGGTGACCTCAGGTGCTTGGTCGTGGGATCCTAAGGTGATCAGGTGACCGTGTGGCTGCTGTGGTCCGAGGGGAACCAGGGCGAAAAGGGAGGTAGTTGCATTTTCCGAGGTACACTGGTTACTATCCTTTTGTGGTAATACGGTTCTTGGATCTCTACGCGTGATTTGGTTTGTGTCGTTTTTAAGGGAAAAAGGCCACAGCTGGAGCGTGTGGGTCAGGTCAGGTGGTCGCCTACCTTGGAAGTGGTCCAGGTGGTTGTAACATCCCTGGTAATACTCCAGAGTAACAGCGGGTTTTATTGAGGGTAGGAAAGGATCACGCTTGGTAACAGCTGCCACTTGGGCTAACTGGCAGGATCTGTTGGCGAAGGGCCAATTAAGGCCCGTAGGAGGAGTAAGAAGTTACGTTTAACCTTGCCCAGAAGTAGTTTGCTGGAGCAATGGTAGCCTAAGGGCTTCAGGCTTAATCATTCATGATTCTAGCTGGTTTTAAGGTAATGAGTAGGTGTAGTTTTTAGCGTTAGGGGCTAGGGAGGATGTCAGCTGGCCATGGTGTTTTTGGAGGAATCGAATGCCACAAAGGTATTATGCGTCCTTCTCCATGGCGGGTGGTGAGGGGAGTCGCCGGGACAATGGTAAAGTGGGTGAGATCCTACCCTACGGGGGTATTGATGTTCCATCACGGTAGGCCCTTGACGAGGGTTCAGGGAGTAGAGTGTACTGTCTCGGGTCAGGCTCCTCCCCTCACTTGTTTATGTTTACTTAATTATTGGTATTGTTATGTGAATTTGTGCTTACCAATAAACGCTGTGGCCAGTATGTTGCCCTAAAAAGTGTCTTGTGTCTAATCATTTATTCAGGGGTCTCAAGAAGGGTTTTGGGTCACATCATTTATCAGTTAGCGAGTTGTACTCAAAGGGTTATATGTTTAGGTCACGTTAAAAGGTTGCAGGTGCAGGCTGCAACAGAGTCTGGCCTGAAATTAGAAGAAACGGCAAGTTACAGGAGACAGCAATCCAGGTGACTGAGAAAATCCAATGAAGGACACGTTGGGAGGCTGACAGACTGGAGAGCAAACTGGTGAGAGAATATAATGGAGGCAAGCTGGGAGACTGACAGACTGTAATGGAGAGCAAGCTGTTGAGAGAATACAATGGTTTGGCAAGCTGGGAGACTGACAGACTGTGGTGGAGAACAAGCTAGTGACAGAATATAATGGAGGCAAGCTGGGAGACTGACAGACTGTGGTGGAGAACAAGCTGGTGACAGAATATAACGGAGGCAAGTTGGGAGACTGACAGACTGTAATGGAGAACAAACTAGTGAGAGAATACAATGGTTTGACAAGTTGGGAGACTGACAGACTGTAATGGAGAGCAAACTGGTGAGAGAATATAATGGAGGCAAGCTGGAAGACTGTCAGACTGTAATGGAGAGCAAGCTGGTGAGAGAATATAATGGAGGCAAGCAGGGAGACTGACATGGAGAGCAAGATGGAAAGCTGTGAGTGCAAGAAGGACTGTTGCCTCAAAATACTTGTTATCTTTAGTTATGTATAGGGTGGCAGTGGTCTAGTTACCCACCTTATAGAGAGTGGCCAAGTAGTAAGGTATGAAAAAATGAATGTGTAAAGTATCTAATTATGGTTTCCAATTGCTTTTGTCTCAGCACAAAACCCAATACTCACATAAAGTAATGTGCTCACCAGGCCCTATGGGCCACACTATCACACATGTAAACAAGTTCCCGGATGGATGAGATCACCAAATGTCACAGTGGGTGACATTATAAAGCCTGACCACTATATATGTAGCTGTGTTATGAGGGTAAAGTAATTTCTAGCTGGCTCCAGCAGGAGAGCTGTTTGAGGGTAATGGCTCCCATGAAGGTTCTGAGGGAGAAAATGATCATACAAGCAATGGAGGTGAGATTGTTTCTTTTGTGAGTTCAGCATATAAGAGATAGGATGACAGAGGGGAGGTATGTTTCTGACATTGGTATATTAAATTATTATATTGGTATATACTGATTCAGTATATTACACTTAGAAGTATCAGGGGCGGCTGGTGCATAGGGGCACATGGGCAACTGCCCTCCCAGAATGAATGCACTGACGTAATCCCCCATCACTAACTTGTTTAATTTAAATAGTATAAATATAAAAATTAGTTACATCATGTTCAATCTTTTATTTTTTTTATATCTTCTGCTGTTACTTTAAATGATGATTCCTTTGGCAAGCAGTTAAACACACTGACCTATCCCCTTATCACATCTCCCCCGGCCGGTTACTTGCTTTGTACTACAAATCAGGGCACAATGCTGCCTGTGCTCGATTTGAAGCAATGAGCCTGTCTGTCACACACAGCATTACCCAATCAGAATGACTGGGAGGGAGCTGAAGCTGTGGGACCTTTCAGGGATCACCCAATCAGAATGACTGTGAGAAGCTAAAGCTGTGGAGACCCATTGGGGCAAACCCCAGCTAATCACTTACACTGCCCCAGCCAGTTGGGACTGCTAAATTGCAGTATGCAGTGCATACTGGGAGATGTAGTTCAGTGATAACTGCTATGCTGATAGAGCTGTTCAGGACTGGGTGAGTAGTCTCTGTCTGTCTGTTATTTTCTCTCTCTCTGTTGCTTGTTCTCCGTGACTCTCTTATTCTCTCTGTGTGACTTGTACTCTCTCTCTCATATTGCCTGTCTCTTCCCCCAGGCACCATGCATCTAGATAGATAGATAGATAGATAGATAGATAGATAGATAGATAGATAGATATAGGCAGCTTCATAATGAAGACTAGTAGTTTTGTCGTGGCAGTTTGCTTTAAATTTGATACTGAAAAAATAGTTTTTATTTAGTGCAAAAAACATTTGTGAGTATATACAGTAGTTTATATATAAATCCTCCCAAACACAAACTTTTTTTGTTCCCTGTATAATCTCTCTTTATCTCCCTCTATAATCTCGCTTTCTCTCTCCTCTTTCTGAATACCGTTTATTGGGGGGAAAAAACAACTCCTGGCTCAGTGTGCTGGGCGCAGAGCTTCAGCCATCTCAGTACTCTGTATGTTGCTGACTATCCTGTATATATCAGACAAGCCTGGAAGGAAGGTTCCTAGAATACGTCTTGTATTCTATATTTACAAAGAATGAGGGATCTGCATCCCTATGAAGAAAACCGCTTGTATTCTATATTTACATAGAATAAGGTATCTGCATCCCTATGAAGGACCTCCTTCAAGGCTCCTAGAGTACAGCTTGTATTCTATATTTACATAGAATAAGGCATCTGCATCCCTATGAAGGACCTCCTTCCAGGCTTCTAAAGTACAGCTTGTATTCTATATTTACATAGAATAAGGTATCTGCATCCCTATGAAGGACCTCCTTCAAGGCTCCTAGAGTACAGCTTGTATTCTATATTTACATAGAATAAGGCATCTGCATCCCTATGAAGGACCTCCTTCCAGGCTCCTAGAGTACAGCTTGTATTCTATATTTACAAAGAATGAGGCATCTGCATCCCAATGATGGACCTCCTTCCACGCTCCTAGAGTACAGCTTGTATTATATATTTAGATAGAATAAGGCATCTGCATCCCTATGAAGGACCTCCTTCCAGGCTCCTAGAGTACAGCTTGTATTCTATATTTACAAAGAATGAGGCATCTGCATCCCAATGATGGACCTCCTTCCACGCTCCTAGAGTACAGCTTGTATTATATATTTAGATAGAATAAGGCATCTGCATCCCTATGAAGGACAGAGTATGGTATAAGATGTTGGGTGGTTTTTACTTCAGTTTTAGTTCTTGTATTGTCAAGTAAAATAACTTGATGTCTGCTTTTTAGGTTTTACTTCAATCTGTAGGACCATTTAGCCTGTGTAGTGTTGTAAAAATGTATTCAAATATAGTATTGTTTTTCCCATTACTTTTGTTTTTGTTCAGTCATGTCCATCTCTCTGTGACCCTATGGACCACAGCACATCAGGCACATCTGTCTGCAACTACCCTCTGAGCTTCTTTAAGTTCATGTTCATTGCTTCAATAACCTCATCTATCAATCTCCTCCTCTGTCGTCCCCTTATTCGTATGCCTTAAGTTTTTTCCACCATCAGGGTCTTCTATTGAAAATCCTGTCTTCCATGCTGAATTATTCTTTACTGATTGCTTATCTATCCCTCTTGCTATCCCCTGCTCTTTCTCCATCCCTCTCTCTCGATCCCTGTCTCTCTCTATGGGATAATTTTTGTCTATTTCTAAAGGCTGCCATGGCTATAAGTCCTGATCTAACATGTTTTATACAGTATGTAGTCTATTTAATTATTGCATGTCATCAAGAAAATGCAAGCACTTCCCTTCACAAGAATAGTGAGCAGAACCAGCACCACCTCAGCCTCATCAAGATAATACATACATAAAGTGAATGGGGAAAAAAATCAAGTACGTGGGTGGAGTATGTGTCAGTGGGCAGGGCCTACAGAGGTAACATGTTGAGAAGGGGAGGAGTTTCTACTTTTGGGTGGAGTCAAGTTAAGGGGGGGGCCAGGTCCCTGCCTTCCTCCCCACTAACTTGTAAATACTGATATACGTAGGGCTATATTGGATAAGATGAGAGGTTTCATAGTAATATATCCAAAACCATTAAAAGGTTTTCTATAACTGTTTGCCAATATATCACATATAATAGTTGTCAAACTACGAGACGTTGTCGCGCTTTGCGTGGTGTGTACGACTTAGCGAGGCGAGCCGTTAACTAGCTGCACTTAAGCGATGAGCGAGGCGAGCCGTTAAGGCACTATAACTCGCAGCACAAAGGCGATGAGCGATGAAGGCGCTCATTGCCTGCGAGCCTGGCAAAGCGAGGCGAGCAGTGAAGGCAATGAAACACGCAGGACTTACCCACCAAACACTTAGTAAACGCGGGATCGCCTTAGGCTGCAAGCAGTTGGCCAACGCTTGACTGAGAAAAAAAAATACGAGATAGGAAAAATACAAAGTTAACAGCCGAACAGCGCAAAGCAAAAAACAATAAAAACACACAAAATAAAAAAAAAATACAACAAAAACATCACACAAAGCACGGGGGACAGCCAGGACGTCTGGGAGTGAGGTGGAACACGAATTTAAGTCAATTTGGCCGAGTTTTGGCATTCGAAAATCTCCTAAGCGAGAAAAGAAATGGCCGCCAAAAATCTGAAAATGAGGCTACAAGACCCGGACTGCGTAAAACATCGCCAACCATGTAGCACTTTTACACAGGAACGTACAAGGTACAAAATACACTATTACAAAGGAAAATTAATATACAAGATACGAAAAATACGAAATTAACGACAGAACCGTACAAACCAAAAAAACACCAAAATAAAGAAATAAAATACAACAAAAACAGCACAGGGGAACAGCCAGGATGTCTGGGAGTGAGGTGGAAAGCAAATTTAAGTCAATTTGGCCGGGTTTGGGCACTCGAAAATCGCCAAAGCAAGAAAAAAATGGCCCCCCAAAAAATTAAAACGAGGCTACACGACCCCGGATTATGCAAAACACTGCCAACTGCGTAGCACTTTCACACAGGAACGTACTAGGTACAAAATACACTATTACAAATGACGGAAAATACTTGCAAGCCACGTAACACATAGACAAACAACACAAGTTTACAACACTAACTTGCAACTAATAACATTAAAAATCGAAAATAGCGCTTTACACAACTAAACCAACAGTTTGCCCTCGCACACGCAGCCTGTTTCTAATGCACAGTTGGGACATTCAGGGCAGCAACACTCTACATTGTATGCTGCCGGAAAATAAAAACAGATTGTTAGCTCTTCAGGCTATTGATTGCTGGATATATTGATTACAAATAGGTAAAGTATATTAATTTATTAAGTAACTAATTAATTAATTATTAGTTAAAAAAAAAAAAATATATATATATATATATATATATATATATCTGCCTTTGAGATGAGCGCAGAAGGTGCTCAGAGGAGCAAAAGGACACGAGAGGAAAGGCTCGCAATGAGCGACGAAGGTCCTCAGAGTAGAAAAAGCTTTACATTGTGTGGCAAACAGCATTGCCATGGTTTCAAATGTTATTGCCCCATCATTTTTGAAGGGCAAGTCACTAGTAGTAAATAATGGTCACCATGGATAAACATAAAAGGTAACAATGAAAACAAATCTAAGGGTCATAATTGCACAACACTCTTCTTTACATAAGATATCCATAAGAAATATACTTGTTCTTTTTGATCAATTGTTTTTCTTCCTTTTCCTTTTCTTATTATTTTTGTTACTATATTTTGTTTAAAGCTTAAGTTTTGTAAATAAAAATAAAAAAGAGACTTCCAGACTCAATGTTGAAATTGAAAATGTAATATATGCGTGTGGTTTATTAAGTATAGTTTCTGTTTAATAAGGTTCCCCCTTTTTGTATGATATGTTTAATAAAATAACACATTCTCTTTCATTAAATGTTTTTTGTTTTTTTTTAAATGTTTTATACCCACATAATGTACTTTAATTTGAGCATAAACTTCATTCTTTTTGGAAGGTTTACTAAAAAATTAAATATAATATATGTTGGCAATATTTAGTTGTAAAAGTAAATGTTAATTATTAGATAATTGAAAACATTGAAGTGTTACATTATCAGACAAGATGCTGAGTGGCACTGAAGGAAGGATCTATGTTATGGGAGCAGCCCTCTTGGAGACAAACTGAAAACCATAACAGAAGCGACGATGGAGATTACGTTTACATTATCAGGGATTGGGTGTGGCCGAGCAGCTTGGATACTAAAACACAGAAGTTGCATGTGTAGGCTGCATGAGAGTCAAGTCTGCAGAGTGCAGAGACTACAAGAGACAGCAAGAGTCTGATACATACAAAAAGAGACCGGAGGGTTGTGTGCCTCAAATTACTTGTTATATGTAGCTACACGCCATCTTCGTTTTGCCCTTTTTGCTTGAAGCTGTGTAATACAGCAGGCATATGCTTAAAAGGAGCCATATTTGAAATGGTATTTGAATTAAAGAGTGAAGCCTTAGATGTAATAACTGTATTTCTCGGAATTCTGAGCAGTAAGCAGTTTTTTTACTTGTTTTAGACTAAACATGAACACAAATGTACTATTTATTTACTGTACACACACACACATATATATATATATATATACAGTAAAATCCCAATTATCCGGCACTCAACCAACCGGGACTCTCAAGCAACCGGCACCTGCCTACATTCACCAACTGACAAAATCTCTCACTTGATCGCCATTATCTGGCACAACCGGCATCCACATTTTTTTTTTTAAATGTCAATTTTTTTTCTGTTGTTTTTTTTAGCTTTAAATGACTTAAATTAGATAGCGGTAGCTGTTTAATAGATAGTTTAAGGGTTTTAGGGGGTTTAGGATTAATTAGGCTTCATAAAACTGACTCTCAGGCAACCATCAACTACACTTATTCGGCAATAGGCAGTCCCTGTGGGTGCAGGATAACGGGGGGTTTACTGTATATACATATATTTATATATATATATATATATATATATAGTAAATAAATAGTACATCTGTGTTCACATTTGAATGTCTAAAACAAGTTTAAAAACCTGCTTCCAGCTCAGAATTCTGAGAAAATTAGTTAATACACTGCATTCTGGGAAGCCGAGCCGGGACATGCAAATATATATACATACACACACTTGATGCACAACTGTAGTGTTGCTCATTCGGTCACTACTTGGTTTTAAAACTCTATCCCCCCCCTAGAGTTTATTAGATTCTTACGCCAATACATGAAGGGCCTAATCTGCGAGCCTCACAGTGCTTTAAACCTTTCCCTGCCCAAGTCTAAATAATAAAATCACTCTAGGAAAGGAATTAATTGGTAATAGCAGTGTAGATAATGATGTGAATTATTGAGTGGTTATTATGTGTTAGTTTTAGAGTGATACAATGTGCTGAAGAGGGGCATGTTCTCCCACTGTAGAGAACAGGCTGAGGGCCACATGAGAAGTGTCTGAAGGCCGAAGTCTGAAGGGTAATTCTGCTGAAGAGTATGCAGGGAGGGATTACATTTTTTCGCATCTTCACTTGCAGAGGTCCCGGGTGCCCCCCCCTTGCTGCGGGTAAGCTTTTTATGTATTTTTTGTATGTATTTATTGTGTTTTTAATGTTTTCAGGTGCGAGCGGATCGGCCGTTAAGGTCGTATTTTTGCGAGGTCATAATGTTTTTTTTCTACGTCCTGCGTCTCATATTTTTTTCTGCTACGTCCGTCAATTTTCTGTTCTAAGTCCTGCGGTTCGTATTTTTGTGTGTAAGTCCGTATATAGTGATTGCGTGTTAGATGTATTTTGGTAAAGTGCCGCTTGTGTGGGTGTTTGTAACCGTGTGTGAGGCGCCATAGAGCCTCCACCTCCGCAAATGCGACCCTCGCGCAATGAGTTTGTGGCTCATTGCAACCAATGTGGTAGCCTCCACCTCCGCAAATGCGGACCCTCGCTTTGCGAGGGTCTGCATTTCCGATTTGAAAGTCATAAGGGGTCATAGGGATGAGCGCCTATGGCGATCATCTCCACCAGCGCAAGGAGAGCCTTTGGCGCTCCTTGCCAGCAACTGTGGCCCTCTCTTTGCGAGGGCTGCAGTTGCGGGGGGCTCGCTATGCGAGCCAGCAAGCGTTAGCAACGACCCGCATTGCTGACAATTATATATGTGATTGTAAGGGTGAGTATATAACTAGTATACATTTTGCCTATTAAATTCTTTCTAACATATATATATATATATATACAGACAGTTGGGTGTTATAAAGTTATAGGCTGGTGTTGTTAAGCAATAAACACTATGGCAAGCAAAGAGTGATATGAATGTGTACTTTAGTGCCATGGAGTCCAGTGGTGCCAAGCACACAGCAGGGCAGCCTCTCCCATAATTACAGAAGTTATAAGGCTGGATTGAACTAGGACATGAGTCACTATGATATTACCTGCTCCACCTCAGCCTCAGCCTCTGTGCTAACCTAACAGCCTGTTCTAACCTACTGACCCTGCCTGGTTCTGAGTCAGGCTAAAAACAGAGATCATTGGCGTATTTAGTTTTGATGCTGTCTTGGGCCTATTTAGATTTGTGTGCCCACAAACTCCATTTACTACACATTCATACTGTATGTGTGTTTAGGTATATGAGAATGTGTCAAGTACACTTACAGACAGAAATATCACTGCATTTAGACCCAACTGAGCATATACGCACTGGATTCCTTGGCATCGCATCAGCAAACTGAGGTATGCAGCTGCCACCCTCAAAATGTGCCACCCAAGGCCTGGGACAAGAAAGAAACAGCACTATAGTGGTTATAGAAACATCATTTTCACTCATTTCAGATGTTGATTCTTTACACTTTTCACAATAAACTTGGCTTTTTTAAATGTATTTGGAAAGTATAAATTTTTTCAAGTTTATTTTACTCACACAAAAATGGCTGACCTTTATTTTATTCCACAGTTATTTATTCTATCTACACCTGTATGAAATAGCCTGTGGAATGCACAGTGTAGAGACACAGAGAATTATTATATGTGTGTAAAACCCCAATACATATTCAAAAGGAAATAGATAGATAGATAGATAGATAGATAGATAGATAGATAGATAGATAGATAGATAGACAGATAGAGAAATATTAAAAACTCTAGAGCACATTTTGTTTTTGGACATATTATCAAAAACATTGACATCTCTGTTCTTTAGAAGCATCACTAGTATAGTTTCCGTAAGTGCGTAACGCTCCAGTGGGAGAGCATGTGCACTATGGAAACTATTGTACAGATTCCATACATGCTGCACTGCGCATGCGTGGCGCCAGGAACATAGGGGTGGAAAGGGGCCAAGAGGTGGAAAGGGGCCAAGAGGTGGAAAGGGACCAAGAGGGGGAAAGGGACCAAGAGGGGTAAAGGGACCAAGAGGGGGAAAGATAGAAAGAGACACTGGGGAGGGGGAAAGAGACACAGGGGAGGGAGGAGGGGGAAGGACACACAGGGCAGGGGGGAGAGACATAGGGGAGGGGGGAAGAGAAACGGGGGAGAGATACAGGGGAGGGAGGAGGGGGAAAAGAGACAGAGGGCACGGGGGAGAGACATAGGAGAGGGGGGAAGAGACAGGGGGGAGAGACACAGGGGAAGGGAAACAGGAGGGAAGGGAGAGGGGGGAAGAGACACAGGGGAGCGAAATGGGGGGAAGAGACACATGTAATATTATAATGACTAGTGTCTATATAAAACTGGTCTCTACAATGTTGTCATTGTGGCTTTAGGTCATTGCTAGCTCTTTGCCTTGTATTGTGGATTCCTTGCCCGCAGTTTGAGATAAGTGACCCAGCAGCTCTGTGTAGGTGTATTTTTCAGCCTTGTCAGCTGTACTTAGTAGCTCACTTGTCTCTGAAGATAGAGGATGTGCTCCCTTTAAGCCATACAGAAACTAGGCCGTATGAGACACCTCCCTGTATTGGTAGCCGCAAGAGCTCTGACTCATCATTCTTTGAAACCATTGATGATTATACTTTTGGATTGAGAAGCAGTTTTTAAATAAAAGCATATTTTAGTATTTTTTTACATCTATGTTGCATGTGATATTAAACTTACCTAGTGCACAAAACATACGACACAGACTCTCTTAGGTTGTCATGCTTTAGTATAATAGACCTCAACTCGTCCGCGTCATATAATTACACTGTTACTATGGTACATCACATATATTTTTTCTGTGAAATACTGCTACTATTAATAATGATAATATTAACGGCATACTATAACCAATACTTATAGTATGCTCTTTTGAAGGACTTATCTTGATAACAGGCAACCTTTTTCACAAAGCACTGACCATTTTTATCATATATTTCATTAATTTAATTACCGTACAATATAAATTAATGTAACAGAATAACAAAATCATAACAATTAGTTTTAACAAAATATAAAAAGAATAAACTATTATTTGTAAAGATTTTGAAATTAATGTTAGAACATATTGTTAAAAACATTAAAAATTAAAATATAAATATTAGTAAATGACATGTTAATATATTATGGAAGATTTATTTGTGTACACTACATAATATACGTGCTAACAAGCTAAATTCCAAGAACTCCATTATAGTAAACATATTCATATTTTTAACTCCTCTTGGGGGCTTGCCCTCTGTCAGCCAATGAGATCTACAGACTAAAGTATGTTTCTTGTTAGTTTCAATGACGCTTAAACAGGTTTTACTTAATATTTTTTAATGCAAAAAAACAGCTTTTGTAATGTTACTTTCTTAATGCCAAAGTTCAGTAAAGCATTTCCTTGTTGCATCTATTATATTTGGAATTATTTTCTTTGACCTTTATCCATTTGATCTTCAATGTATCCAAATAAAGTTATACATGGATTACGGACCATAATATAGGTAGAGAAATACTACAGCACATGGCATCACAACTGTTACCCAATGACAGTATTGCTCATGGATATAGGGGCTAGATCAGGGATTTAGTAAGTGATCAGTAAAATATTCTGGTAAGGGGTCTAGCTAGAATTTACATTAAGGATAATCATCGAGTCTAAAGACAAAAGGAGCACAACAGTGGGGACAGTTATTTCCCATGACAATGCCTTTATTTTATACTTTAATTTTCTGGTATATTGAATATGCATTTCAACAAAACTGAGATTACACAGAATAAAATAATAACATTACAGGAACACTGCACAATGCAAAAAAAATATATAAATATATATAATTATAGCAAATAAATAGCACAAAAAATTGTTTCCTGCTCAGAATTCCAAGAAATACAGTTATTGCAATGCCTTCTAGGAACCTGGGCAGGGACATGAACGCCCATTGCGCTCTTAAATCCAATACCGTTTCAAACATGGCTCCTTGTAAGCATATGCCTGCTGTATTACACAGCTTTAAGCAAAGCCCAGGATGGATTAATTACAAACTAGGAAACCTACCTACAGACAGTCAATGTTTCAACGATACACCCTCTCATCAGTGTGGGTCCGGTTCCTTAGCTTGTGTAGTAGATTTTATGAAGAAGTAGTTTACAACAACAATCATTTAATTTTTGGTGGGCAAAAGAGCGATAAAAGCCCTCCAAAGGACAGTAGTACAGCAAATAAATTATTTAATTTAATATATATTTATATATTTTTTTATGTTTAAATATATATATATATAAATAAATGTATCGAGAGAGCGATATACACACACACAAAAGGGTAAAATGTCTGCGTGCAGACGTTGGGCACGCACTCACAGGGGCTCCTCCACGTCACTGCCTGGCACTGGTTATGTCCATGGATTATCCAGCTGCTAATATTGTTAGTTTGGTACATTCTTGACAAACAAGTGTATTTTATCTTGAACTGCAGTGGTCCATTAAAAAGCATCAGGTAACTTGAATGTGCTAATAATGCTGGTATTTACTGTCACTGGTGTCCACATTCCACTGAAGTGTCACTAAAATATTTAGTCATGAACAGTTATGGACCCAGAGCTATAATTATGCAGTAAAGAATAAACAGTGATCTCGATATACATTGGTTAAAAGGGCAATAAAGTTCTACATTTCCTGCCACACATTTACAAGAGAATATTTTAAACATTAGAAAAATATTGTCTTGCATATAAAAAAGAAAAACATGTGCCTGATATCCTGCAGCACAGTTCTACTGTCTGTCAATTTTAAATGACCAGAGTTTGGTTATATTTTGTTCAGCCAGTCAGCGCTGCTTTTTCTCAGGATTGTTAGGTAGGAAACATGTTTATCGTGGTACACATTTTGTATAATGCTGATCATGGGTGTGTTTCAGACTGGGCCCACAAGGCCTAAGGCAGCACATTTTCAGGGGCAGCAGGGCGCCATGGACTATGCACAGAAATGTCTATATGCAGAGAATATTTTGCCTGTAAGTGTACCTGGCATTTTGTAACAGCATGCTTAGATAGACACATATACACTTATGGTTTTCTATGTTGTTGTTGTTTTGTTGTTCAGTCATGTCCAACTCTCCATGACCCTATAGACCGTAGCACGCCAGGTACATCTATTGTTATGTCTCTGGTTGTGCTTATCCATAAGGTTTTCTTAGCAAAGATACTGGAGTGGGCTGCCAGGTAAGTTTTATTTAGACCAATGTTCTTTATCTCATTGTCCATTATGCATGTCTTTTTTTGGTCTCTGTTATTAGTATTATTTCATGTTTGGTGCCAAATGGCTCAGCTTTGCTAAACTGGTAAGTTATATTAATTTGTGTGCAGGGTAAAATCTCAAGTTATGAAGGGGTTTGGTATTTATTTCAATCTTATCAAATTATCTAACAAAAGTTCTGGACTTCCCCCAGTTTCTCTTCCCTAACTCCCTTCCTCGACTGAAAGCTAGGGAAAACACACAGCCATGATCCAGCTCTCAGGAGGTGATGTTACAAACACAACATGGATTCCTGTACTCTTAACCTTCATCTTCAACAATTCAGATTTACCCCAAGACTTACACAGCTGATAATGTTGATAGTTACATACAGCCTTATTAAATTGCAATGCGGCAAATTGAATAGGGCTCTATATAAGCACAGAACATTTTTTTATTTACATAAGTTTTTAGTTAGTGATCTTCTATGCAAAAGCAAGGTTTTCACTAACTAAAAACTTCTGTAAAAAAATATGCGATGTGCTTATATAGAGCCCTATTCAATTGGCCGAATCGCAATTTAATAAGGCTGATAGTGTCTTTTTTTTTCATGAACTACAGTGGGACAATTGTTATAGGAATTTTAGTGAGTAATATTTAATTTACTAGGATAAACCTTGATGCTTTGCGATTTTGTATCAGGACTTCCCCAGATAGTATTTACAATATGTCAGAGTGATAAAAACTCACACAACTTCTAAAAAGGGAGTCTTCCATATTTAGAGAGGGAGATGCTGCAGATTAGATGGAAGAAGAACCACAAGAAAGGAATGAAGGAGTAGGTATCCCAATATTTTTGTTTAATCATTAATCTTTATTTGTCACAGTCATATGCCATAAAAATTTTCATACTTCTAGATTTAAACATACACGTCATAAACTGCATTTAATACAATCTGAAAGTCTTTGTATAACATTTTTTTGTTGTAGTTCTTTTGTTTAACTGTGACCGTCCTCCAATTTTTTCCTTTTTTTCTTTTCTCCGTTTAACTGTAGCTGTAGATTCAGTAAAACATATTAACTAAATTTACCTAAAACATACTAAATTAACCTGAACTAATCCTAACATTCAGGTGAGCGGGGGCATACACTGGAGTAAGTCATAGTTGATTTAATTTCTTTCTTTTTTTCCTAATGGGTTTGAACTCCAGATTACAATTTTGTCAATAAAGTTGTCATTGAATCAGTACCTGTTTAGCTTCCGATTTCTATTCCGAGAGGTTATCAATTCAGCCAGTTTTAATATAATTTTTTAGTGTTTGTTTTGTGATATTTGTAATTTTTATATGATTGTGTATGGGGAGTTGATCCATACATCCCATGTTTCTGTAAATATTGGATATGTGTTGGATATGACATGAGTCATTTTTTCATTAATCATTATGACATTTCGTTTATGTATTATTTCTTGGAGGTCTTCATTTTTTTGCAATGTGGCTTTTCGTGGCCATAATCAGGAATTGTAGCCATTTATTATGTCGCTTTTGTAGCAGAGAATAGTCTCCTAGGCAAATGTCTATCAAAGCTTGTATTGTTGTCTTCAAAATTGTAGATGCCAATTCCATGACTTTGATCCAAATGTTCTGAACTATTGGACAATCCCAAATGTGGGGAAATATACCTGTAGTTTGGCATAGTCTATAGCAACTAGAAGATGTTTGTGTGTTAATTTAATGTAATCTATCAGGTGTGAGATAAGCTCTATGCAGCACCTTTATAGAAGTTTCAAGTAGACAAATTTTGTGAGCCTTTATCTATATTTGTGCAGATTTTTTACCACTTATGTTGATCCCATCGAGTTCCCATGTCTGATTCCCATTGTTTCATAAAGTTTGTTTAGTATAGAGTAAATAGATCCAAGGACACCTGGTTAGTGCAGCTTTGCTGCATATAAGTGATAACCAGTTGGTTTGCAGTTTACCCCGTTTTTGTATTAGTGTGGTCACTAACAGCCTTATTAAATTGTGATTCGGTAAATTTAAGAGGGCTCTATTTAAGCACACAACATATTTTTTTACAGAAGTTTTTAGTTAGTGAAGATCTTGCTTTTGGAGAGAAGTTCACTAACTAAAAACTTCTGTAAAAAAAATATGTTGTGTGCTTAAATAGAGCCCTTCAAAATTTACTGAATCACAATTTAATAAGGCTGTAAGTGTTTTATTATACAATAATTGTAATGCTCCTTGGGTGGGATGTTATAGTTAATCCTCAATTGGTCAAAGGTAAGAAATAGTCCATTTGATAACCAATTACCTAATTTGTCAAGTTTAGCTGTTGTCCACCAATTTTTAGAATCCTCTCTCAAGCTGTCCCAAATAGGTTGAGATGTAAGTGTTAGTTCTGTTAATCTAGCTGCTAATTGATTTAGCCGTTTTTCCATTTAGTTATGGAAAGCTTTATCATAGGGTTGTTATGTTTCAGTATATGTGGAGGGATTGATGGATTCTATATAACGGATTCCCGGTTTCATTTTGTAATTTTCCAGAAATACCCAGGCTGGTTGCGGTTCACTTGAGTGTACTTGGGGTATGAATGTGATTTGGGGGTGCGTTATGACATAATTTTATGTTAGGGCACGACAGCCTTCCTGTTTTTTTATTTCTTAATATGTGTTTATGGGCTATTTTCGCTCTTTTATTTTTCCATATAAATCTAGTTATATATTTTTGAAAATTCTCTAACTCTTTGGGAATAAGTAAGAATAAGAATGGTATAGGTAAGGATCTGAATAGATTATATAAATATTCTTGGTAATGTATTCATCTTAATGGCGTTTATACATCCTGTCCATGGTAATGGATATTTGCTCCATTTGTTAATATCAGATATAAGGAGTTATGTTCAATCGCAGGTATTTTTTGTGGTGTTTAGGCCAAGAGAACGTATATTGTCTTTTAAGATGGTCTAGGTCTTGTTGGAGGAGCAATGATCCTATCGCTTCCGTTTTAGCTACATTTACCCTAAGTCCTGAGATCGCTCCAAAGGAATCTTGCAGTACATTTAAAGGCACATGGAAATATTTATTTCTTTGTTGCATCCGTAAGAAGGTATTTAATAATATGTCACATAATATGTTCACTTTTAAAGGGGTTGACTGCTTTTTGGGGCTTGTCCTCTGCCAGCTAATGAGATCTACAGACTACAGTATGCTCACTGCGTTTTCTTTTAGTTTCAATTAAGTTTAAAGAAGTTTTACTTCATATTTTTCATGCAAAAAAAACCTTTTGTAATATTTAAAACACTCCCTGGGGAAAATACAGCATTTCAATAGCGAACATGACTGGTTGCCACCATTACATCAATAAATTCACATGCCTCCTCCATCCCAAAGGGCACACAATAAGAATGCAGTCCTTGTCAGGGCCTATAATAGTCCAACACTCCCCCAAAGCTCCCCCCCCCCCCCCCCCCCCCAGTGATGTCACAGAGGTGAAGAGATACTCCTTGTTATTCCAGCAGGGATCAGAAGACAACAATAGCTTCAAAGTTCAAACTGTCAATTAACCCATATACTGTAAAATAAGAGAATAATCAAATCATATAAATGTGGTAGCTTTTTTGGCTAAATTACATGTAGCCTTACACGACTTCAAGGTCCTCACAAAGCACCACACATGACAAACTGAACTTAGTTTCTTTTTTAGCATTTCAGAATCAAATACAAAATCATTATCTGCTTAAACATAGCAAATTAGTTCAAATAGATGAGGGTGCCTCTCTAGCATATCCTCCTGGATATTGGCCCATCAAATCAAACTCAGCATGTCAAAGACTGAGCTCCCAATCTTTCCACCCTCTACTATAGGTTCCTCTCCTCAAGTATCTTTCACTATTGACAATGCCATCATCACTCCCACCTCCCAGGCCTGTTGTAAGGGGTTCTACTGGACCCTGCCCTCTCTCAATCATATATATCACTATCTTACAAAAGACTCAAATACAATTATTATCCATTCTCTCATCATATCTCAAATCAACTACTGCAACTCGCTCCTTGCTGGCCTCCCCATCTCTCGTCTGTCTCCAATCCATAATGAACGCCTCCGCTAGACTCATCTACTATACTCAGTGCTCAGTGTCTGCAGCTACTCTCCATGAATCACTAAGCTGGCTTTCCATGGTCTCCAGAAGAAAAATTAAAATCATGACCCTAAAGTATAAAGCTCTCAATAATAATACACCCCCTTATATCTCTGCTCTTATCTCAAAATTCTCCCCCAACCACCCTCTTCGCTATGCTAATGACCGTCCTCTGCTCTTATTATCTCTACTCATTCCTGCCTTTAGGACTTTTCTATTGCTGCCCCTACTCTATGGAACTCCTTGCCTCGCTCCATTAGACTACCTTCCTGCCTCAAAACAAAAAAATGTGTCTGGTTAAAGAAGTTTATCACCTTCATCCTTAAGATGTACAACGGCATACCTTACAGTATGGGTGGGCAAGTCCGGACCTAGAGAGCCCCACATAGGCCTGTATTTTATAATATCCTTTCTGTGCACATGTGAGGCAAGGATGACTGAAGAAGCGTTTCACTCACCTGTAGGCAGCAGGGATATCCTCAAATCTTTGCCCACCTATGCTCTACAGCATTATATCACTCACACCCACAATTTACAGTGCAACACACAGACACGTCCACATGCTTGAGCCTATTGCCCTCATACTGCCATCTTGCATCTATCACCCTCCTGTGAGTTTTCAATCTTGTGTCAGGGCTCTGGAAACAAGCACTGTGTATGTTGGATTTGAAACATGGCCTCCATTCTTTTGCAATGTGTTAATATTGCTTTTGCCTTGTACTGTATACTCCCTGTAAAGCGCTACGGAATCTGTTGGCGCGTTACAAATAATCAATAATAATAGGATTGTATTTTACCATAATATAAGCATCTAGAAATGGCGGTGGATACATAAAAATGTGGTTAAAATAGTAAACTTAGCTCCATTTTTAGTATATTTATACAGATGTCCTCAATCGAGGACAAAACCATGACAGATATAACATTAGAAATTTAAAAAAATAGACAAAATGTCTATTGATTCTTCTCCACTAATAACCAAATCTTCTATGTATAAGAATATGGTTGGTTCACTGATACTAAAGTTTAATTTGCAGTTTAGGGCAGTGAAGTATATAAAATTTAAGATTATATAAACCTTGAAAATTATATGTTTGTATAATGTATATTTTTTATGTATATTTGAATAATGAGTTCCTTTGATAAAAATATACTTAAAACTAAAATAAAAATAATTAATTTGCATAAATGACCATTGGATTCTGGGTAAGATCTGTTTTTTTCTAGAGATCATATGATACCACTATATAGTTTGAGGTGCAAAAATATTTACCTGGACACAACTGATCATTATATAAACTAGAAACAAGGTTACACCTATTCTCCATGCAGGATACAAAGCAAAGTGAATTCCTTCCATCATTTGATGTGTGTGCCATATTTCCCTGCTGTATTTGCAGCTCTTGAATTTTATATTTGTTAAGTTTCATGCTTGTTACACATGCAAACCACAAAAAAGCAAATCTTTAGCCAGAAAATATAATTAGAAAACATAATTTACTGGCCACTGTTGTATCCCTCTCTATCTATCTCATTGTCCTAAGCACTAGTAAAAGGAATTATTAAATATTAAACTGCAAGTATTATTATTATTATTGTTTATTTGTAACAGGCCAACATATTCCTTAGCACTATACATGTAAGTTCAAGGCAAAAAACAATAACAATATTAACACATTGCAAAGATGGAGGGCCCTGTCTTTGATCTTAGAATCCAGTGTCCATAGAGCTTTCCCCAAAGCACCTTGCAAGACTGAAAACTCGCAAACTTACAATCTAATATTATTCAAGCCTGATCAATGTTACCACAGATTAAATAGGGTTAACTTGCAAATTGCTTACACTGGCCCTTACACAGGAAGGGTCCTATATGTTGCCTAATCAGTCACTGCCATGGCCGGATTACCCATTAGGCCAACTAGGCAGCCGCCCAGAGGGCACTTCACTGTGAGGGGAGCTACTTTAAAAAAAAAATGGCTGCTGGCTTAAAAAAAATGAAATTCTGTAGTTCATAGACTGGCTACTATGGGGTAACCACGTAGAACAAGAGAGTTACAATAGGAAAGGGAACTTACACATACAGAAAAGGCAAAAATGTGTAAGTGCATACCTTGCAGGGGCTCCTCCACGTCACTGCCTAGGGGCTCCAAAAAGGTTGATCCGGTACTGGTCACTGCTCTGTGTTTGAGATCACCTGGAGCCACCATTAGAACAACACATCTGATCATTAGCACTTATCATTCTGAACCGAGTAGTTTGATTGGGTATAGAGCCAGTTCAAGGGTCAGTCACACTGCAGCTGCATTTCTAAGTTGTGACGGTTATATTCGTGTTTCTGTATTTTTCAGTAGATCACATCATCAAACACACACAGGTTTTGTAGTCCCTGAAACATGTCTCATGAATTCACACTAAATATGCAGTAAATATCTGTTCTATGTGTGTGTACAGCTCCCTCTGCTGTTCAATATGTGTATAACAACCACACTACCTTGTGGTGACGGGGCTTATGTGTTTCAATGAAGCTGTGAGCTATACCATGTAGGGTCACCCAAGATGGGCAGGTCAGAGCAGAGAGGTCAGACAAATCACGGTCCACTGGAGAAGGAACTGGCAACCCACGCCAGTATCTTTGCCGTGAAAACCAGACACATGACTATAGATGTGTCGGGTGTGCTGCTGTCTATTGAGTCACGAAGAGTCAGACACGACTGAATCACTAAATAACAACATCATAACAACCAAAACATTCTTGTTATATTACAAGAACTGGGCACTATATGGCTTCTTTTCCAAGCCATTTTAAAAAGTAGCTTTGTGTGAGAGAGAAATATATTAGGAGTTTAGGACACTTAGCATTATTATTGTTTATCTGTAACGTGCCAACACTATTACCAAGTACAGGGGTAGACAAGTTCGATCATGGAAAGCCACACACAGGCCAGGTTTTATAGGATATTCCTGCTGTGTTCAGGTGAGGCTATTGCAGTCATCCTGTCTCACCTGTTCACAGAAAGGACCGAACTTGCCTAATCCGGACCTAGCACAATACAGAGCGTACAGGGAAAAAAAGCCATAACTCTTAGACACATAAAAGATTGGCGGGGCCTGTCTTTGATCATTTTATTTCACTTACAAAACTTTAAATGAGAGTCATTTTTTTTAAAGAAACTTCTCAACTTGAAGCGTCACTGAATTATTTATGTAATGCTATTCTGAATAATGGGCACACTATTTTAGAAAGTAAAATATTAAATATTAATGTTTAAATTCTTAAATTGTTCTTCACTGGATGCTGACATTTTTCCTATCTTGATTAGTCATCTAGGAGCAATGCTAGATCTCTATTCAGTTCTATTAACAAGCTGTCACTATGTTGTGGAACTTATGCAACAGGATTCAGAGTATGGCTAACAATATAACCAATATAATCATTGAAATGAAGGGCTATTAAGCTTTGCCGGGAGAGTATCTCACTTGATCCTCCTAAATATCTGAATTAATCTTGCTTATTTTATAGTCAATTTGCCTTATTTACGACTGTTACTGGTTACAAGTTCCACATCCGGAGAAACCTCCCTGTCAAGAAAAACTAAACAAGATATGGAAGGTGAATTAATTATTTTTCATAATTTTATAACCAATATTTTATATATATATATATATATATATATATATATATATATATAATTATTTATTTTATTATTATTACCAAGATGTACAAATAAAAACAATAACCTTATAAATTAATAGATATTACAGATATTGTTAGATAATACAGGACAAAATAGTGCATTTGGGATATGGTGTTCTTGATGACCTAAATTATATATGTCTATGTGTGTGCTTAGTGTTTATGTCACGGAAGCAAAATACATTATTTAGCAATTTCTTAATGCATTTCATTATTTATTAATTGAATATGTTCTTTGTCACAGCCACTCCAGTAGCAACGCGTGCACAAAGCACACGTTACATTAGAGATATACAGCATGTACATACACACTCTAGGTAAGGCACCCATAGGTGCCTACATTTGCTAGGAGAGCAATAGTATTAGGAAGATAATGCTCGAAACAGCATAAGGAAAATGAAACAAGACGACTATGTGACCAAGTAAAAATCAAGATGATATATGAGGTAAATTAAATTCATTATAGAAAAAAAATGCAAAGACATTTGTTTGAAAAGGTTCTTTAATATAAGCCTACATTTAAAGCTGCTGACTGAGTCATTTTAAAAATTCATCAGTGATATTAAGGCCATTTGTTTGAATAACACATTCCCGGGAAGCATTGCCCTGCATAGTGCAGATTCAGCAGGGACGCGTGGTATGCAGCACATTCTCCAGGGGGGTTTATTTTCCACGGGCGATGTGGGTGCCTCATATATTCAGGCTGGTGTATGTACTGGTAATGTAGGATACATAAATAAATCTCTCTCATTTGCTCGTGTTTATATTATCCTAATATCATGCTGTGTGTGGTTACCCAGCGCTGCGGCCTAGTCTGATATATCAGCTCACAGCACAAGGTCTTGTCTACTGCTTATCCTCTCCTTACCATGTGCTCCACAGACTTATCACCTATAGACAAGCTGTTTTTATGCTCACTTAGGCATAAATAATTATATTTCTCTCTATTTTTTCTATTAAAGAGTACAGCGTACAAATATACATAGTTGTGCGACATTATATGTTGGAGGAATGTTACAATCAAATGGCAGACTGAGCAATAGGGTTCTCAGTTACGAGTGACAGTTGTACCAAATCATTTTTGCTTTGTTTTTTTGCTCTATAGGGGGTAAAAATACTACACAGAATAAAAAATCTTACCCCTGAATAAGCAGGAACATCAATGTTGAAAGAAGAATAAGTGGGAACTTCCATGTTGAATGAAGAATCCGTTCCCTTATCTCTTGATTGAAGCCATTGGTTTCTGCCGCGCTATAAAAAATAATTTGAGTGAGCTACTCCTCCGAGGAGCTCTCATGATGACTACGATTTTTAACCACGTATTTACCTTATATACTATTTTTGCAGATTCCAATTGGCTAAAATATGTGTCAACCATATTTAAGCCAGTCAAAATTGAGTATTTGAATTACTACCATTCCATTTCTGATTGGTTAAAAACCTAACCACTTAGAATGCATAGATTGAAATCTGATAACAGGGTTAATTTTAGGTGCCTTGGGGTTCCATAAGGACACCCATTGTATAATATATCATGGAGGTTGCTAGGGATCCACGTAAAATAAGGATGATTATTAGATGTCATGCATACATTTATGTGTACAATGTAATTTGCAAGTGAACTTCATTAAGTTCTTATCTTATGGGAGCCATGGAATGGAGGCCTACGTCAGCACATCTGTAAAGAGGACACAGCCACACATAACAACAAGACCTATAACGTCAAGGGGTCATATTCATGTACATCCTCCGATGTGGTTTACATTATACATAACATGTGAAATGAGCTGTTATATCAGGTAAAGCGGCCAAAAACTGCATCTTAGGATGAATCTACATAGACATTCTATTCACAACATGATGAAACAGTTATGGTAACCCAGCTGGACACCACACTATCAAAATGTATTGGGATCCTGTCTCATTCTTTCTCATGTTTTATTGTTGCATTCCTCTTCTGTATATTGTAATATTTATGTTCATCTTAACAGTATTGTTTGGGACTTGGTAAAGAGAGATTTATCTCTCAAATGTGTGTCACTCTAACTAAAGTGTTTGTCCAATAAAGAAAGGTATCACTTTATACTGCAATACTTTGATTATTCATCCAGATATAGACTGAAACATTGATCCCATATACAGGGCTCTATATTAGCTTACATTGTGTACTATAAAAATAAATTATTATATTATTATTATAGTTTATTTATAACGCGCCGACATATTCCGTAGCACTGTACATAAGTTAAGATCAGACAAAGATAAATACAAATTAACAAATAGCAAAGCAAGGAGGGCCCGGTCTTTGAGCTAGGAATCCAATGTCCATGGTGAATTCCCAAAGTACTTAGGATAGAAACTCTCAAACTTACAATTTAAGGTATAGTGAGTGGTAAAAGAAGGAGAGAGAGGTGATAAGCGTGTTAGGGTGGAAGGTGATATAAAATAGAATGGAAATAAAAAAGTGAAAAAAATCTAGGGGAAAAAACCCTCATCTAATGGCTTTCAAATTGTATACCAGCTTAAAAATGCATAAAATGTATCCTTTTAATAATATAAATAAAATAAATAGAGAAAATAAAATAATGCATATGCTCCTATACCATTTTCACAGATATATACCACACATATATATAAATAACATTGTCATATGAAGTTTTAATGAAGACATTTTATAAATTTCAGTAAAAAAAGAAAACTTGTCACACAGGGTTAAAATGGACATTATTAGGATCCAAGCAGTTTTCAGGACTTATCAGTCTAAACCAACTCATTTATTGATTGTGATTAAAAACAGTTGATATTTTGTGAGAAAAAATACACTGAATACACTGAAATTTGCTTTATGGTCTGGAGTTCCCTCCCATCTTTACTAAAGCGACCAATAGCTTGGATCTACTGTACATCTTTACAAGCAGGATTTGGGTAAAAGCACTGCTTAGTCAGCCAC